>OVBE01000418.1:0-51294 GCA_900406425.1 Iberis pinnata
CGAAAGTATCAACAAGCCGTGGGCATTGCTATAGAATGCCGAAGATTGGATAAGTTGGAGGAAGCTATTAGAAAGAGTGAAAATGTGCAGGGAACTTTATCTTACTGCATCAATGTTTCCCACTCTTTTGTTAAATGCAAAGAATATAGACGTGAGGTGAGTCGGTTGGCCACAAAACTAGATTTTCATAGACGTAATAGGTTTTTGATACTATGAATTGATTAGAATGCATCTTTTTGGTTTTAGCTGTAACACTAAATCATTTCAGTGGGTTCATTTCATTTGACTACTGTAGGTTCTACAGTTACTTGTTGATGTTTACCAGAAGCTGGCTTCTCCTGATTATTTGAGCATCTGTCAATGCCTTATGTTCTTAAATGATCCAAGAAGTGTTGCAAGCATATTAAAGAAGCTTCTACGTTCAGAGAGCAAGGATGATGTTTTATTGGCATTGCAAATTGCTTTTGATCTTGTAGATAATGAGCACAAGGTATTTCTCATGAGGGTGAGAGACCTCCTTCCAGTGCCCAAGACCCTTCTTGTAGAAGCAGTTCAAGCTGCTCAGGATGAAACTCCATCTCATACAATTGAGCATGAAACAGATTCTGCTGATGCTGTGTACGCAAAGAGGTTAACAAAAGTGAAGGGAATATTATCTGGAAAGATATCAATAATTCTGACCCATAGATTTCTTAACGAGCGTAACAAGTAAGGATTTTCTGTTCTTCAGTTCAGTCGTTTCTTCTAGATAGTAACACGCTTCAGCAATGGCCATTGTTTGCTTGTAGATCGGACCTGCTGATCCTGAGGAAAATCAAACAGTCCGTTGGGACACGGAACCGTGTATGTCATAGTGCTACATTATATGCTAATGCTATAATGCATGCTGGAACATCGGTTAACACATTTCTCGAAGAAAATTTGGTGAAATATTACCCCCACTATGGTATTATCCCCACATACGGAACCGTGTATGTCATGGTGTTCTTTTCCATTCATTTGTTAATTGCAGGATTGGATAACCCGGGTCACCAAATGGGCCACGTTTAGTGCTATAGCAGGAATAGGTGTAATAAATAAGGGTCAGTTAAAACTAGGCAGGTCATCGATGACTCCATTCTTGCCTCAGGCGGGAGCGGCTGGTGGTGGGAATCCTTATAATGAAGGGGGTGCTTTATATGCTCTTGGACTTATTCATGCCAATCATGGGGAGGGAATCAAGCAATTTCTTCTTGTTAGCTTACGTAGCACTAGTGCTGAGGTGAATTGCCTAAAACCTTAGCCCTTGGTTTAGAAGATTTTTGATCTTTATTTGGGTGCAGGTTGTTCAACATGGAGCTTGTTTAGGTCTTGGTTTGGCAGCTCTCGGGACAGCTGATGAAGAAATATATGATAATCTCCAAATTGTGCTTTACAATGACTGTGCTGTTGTTGGTGAAGCTGCCGGCATCAGCATGGGTTTATTATTGGTTGGAACTGCAACTGCAACTGCAACTGACAAGGCAAATGAGATGCTGGCTTATGCTCACGAGACTCAGCATGAGAAGATAATAAGGTGATTTGAGTGACATTGTAGTAGTTTCTTCTACTACTGTTGCAGTAATCAAATATTTGATTTGTGTTATTCTTAAAGAGGATTGGCTCTTGGAGTAGCTCTAACAGCATATGGTAGAGAAGAGGGAGCAGATACATTGATCAAGGAGATGACTAGTGATCAAGATCCAATTATCCGTTATGGTGGAATGTATGCACTCGCATTAGCTTACAGTGGAACCGGAAACAACAAAGCCATTCGTCAACTTCTACACTTTGCTGTGTTTGATCGCAGTGATGATGTTAAAAGGAGTGCTGTTATTGCACTTGGATTTGTCTTATACTCTGATCCAGAGCAGGTCTTTTTTTTATCCATTCTTCTATTCCTCCTACAGGTTACATTTCATTAATGGGGTTGCATTGAATTATTTTAAGTGTAGGCTGTCCGTATTGTTTCCTCGTTATCCGACTCGCACAATCCGCATGTCCGCTATGGCGCGGCTCTTGCAGTAGGCATCTCTTGTGCAGGCACTGGATTGAGTGAGGCAATATCGTTGTTGGAACCACTTACCTCAGACATGATTGACTTTGTTTGTCAAGGTGCTCTGATTGCGTTGGCTATGGTGATGATCCAAATTAGTGAAGCAAGGGACTCTCGCGTTGGAACATTTAGGTTAGGGAAAAGCTCTCAGATGTTTTCAAACAATGTAATTTCTCTGTGGTAGACAGACTAATAGTGATTTTTTACAGGCGTCGACTCGAAAAGATAATAAGTGACAATCGTCAAGATACGATAAGAAAGATGGGAGCAATTTTGGCTTCAGGTATTATTGATGCAGGTGGAAGGAATGTGAATATAAGACTAAGCTCTAAGACAAAACACAAGAAAGTCAGTGCTATCATTGGTCTTGCTGTGTTCAGTCAGTTTTGGTATTGGCATCCATTGATTTATTTCATCAGCTTAGCCTTCTCACCAACTGCTTTCATTGGGTTGGATTATGATCTCAATGTCCCAAAGTTCGAATTCAAGTCGGATATAAAACCATCTTTGTTTGGGTATCCAAAAACAACCATCTTCAAAATTGCCAACACTGCAACAAAACTACCAACTGCTGTGCTCTCAACCTCCTCAGCAAAAGCCAAATCTAATAAGAAGGAAGCAGAGGAGGAGAAAGTGATCAGAAAAAGTTATCGCACGATATTGATGGAGAAGAAGGCTGAGCAGCCAGAAGAATCGTTTGAGATACTAGTGAATCCAGCAAGGGTAGTACCTGGACAAGAGAAATATATAAAGTTTATGGAGGAGAGTAGATATGTACCGGTGAAGCTACCTCCATCAGGGTTTGTCCTTCTCAAAGAGTTGCGTCCGCATACTAAAGGGACTGAAGAAGAACAAGAAGCAAAGGATAGCTGAGCTTGGCACTGGCACTGGTAGGTAAATAACTGTAAGTAGCTAGTAGAGTCTTATGAGCTGAGATACTTGTGAAGTATAGATAACTCTCTGCGGATTCATTTGGGGATTTTTTGCTTTGGCATCTTGAAAAGTTGTAAAGTCAAAGCAAAAGAAAGAGTTTAGATATGTTTTTTGATATGTGAGAGTGACATTTGTTGTTTCTTCTATTCAAAAGAATAGCTCTAACAGTGTATATGGTAGAGAATAGGAATGTATGCACTTGCAACCAAGTTTTGTACTTTGCTGTTTCTGATATACTTTTAAAAGAATTGAAAATATTAAATGATTTATTTACCTTTTTTATCGTTTCTTTAATGAAAATTACAAACATGGAGATCTCCAAAAAAGACTCCGTAACAAACAAACACATTGCAATTCAAACAGTAACCGTGAAAAAAAAAAAGAAGAAGCTTTGTGTATATTGTAAAGGGAAAAAACCTTAAAAATACTCAAATTCTATAACTTTTGTTCAGTTAATACACGAATTTGTTTCGTTGTTATATAAATACTTAAACTTTTATCCCTTGCCATTTTAATTCACGAACAATTTAAAATTACAATTTTGTGTAGATTCCGTCAGTCATTATAACAGAGCTGTTAGTTTATTATTCATGTGAGTTTATTTTTTAATTTATTACCTTTTTACCCTTCTTCATCAACAAAGAAGATGAATCTTTCTTCTGTATTCGAACTCACTGTTTCTTCTTTAACTTCAAAATATAAATAGGCTGAAGAGAAAGAACGGGAACTGAATCTCGGTGTGCAACGAGAGCTAAGTGATGCAAAAGCTGAGTGTGATCGAAATAGATATTTAGAAGAAGAGATTGCGATGAAAGCTACTGAAAGTAAACAATTAGGAGAGAAGAAGTGAAGAACAAAGGACACAGATCTCAGAGCTCTGGTTTGGAATTGATTTTGAAAGAGAAAGGAGATGAAATACCATCTCCGTGAAATCTCAAATTAGGGTTTTGAGAATAGGAGTTTCACCGCCATGAGAGTTAGTTGGATGAAGAAGCGTATGAAAAGACTCAAGAGAAAGAAAAGAAAGATGAGACAAAGATATAAGCAGAGGCAGATTTTAAAGACTTCTCTATTCATCTCCTTTCTTGTTTCTGCTTTTAAGCTAGGAATCTAAGTACTTTTAATGATTTCATTTCAGTTTTCAAATTTTGATTCTGTTGGATTGCATGAATCTTCGATTAATGTTAAAGGCTTTATCTTTCTTGAAAAAAAAATGAACAAAAGAGATTAATATCAATACTAGTTAACAAGTTTAGGGACAGTGAGTTAGGTTTAACATCGACAATCGAAGAATTAAAGTGCCAATTGAGAAATTCGAGCAAGAGAATGGTTTCTTACTGCACAAAACGCAGAATTAGCTGGAAATTTTTTATTGTTCATGCTTCGAGCTTGAACAGAGAAATTCATTGATTCTTTCATCTTCTCCATTGATGGCGAAGGGTAAAAAAGGGAATAATAAAAAAATAAACCCACGTGATCGATAAAGTAACACCGTTTAATGGTTCCGTTAGGATGACTAATGGAATCTGTATAAAATTGCAAGTTTAAATTGTTAGTGTATTAAAATGGCAACAGATTAAAATATATATATTTATATGACAACGAAACAAATTCGTGTATTAAATAGGCAAAAGTTATAGAATTTGTGTATTTTAAAAGTTTTTTCCCTATTGTAAATGGGTAACTAAAAAGTTGAAGAAAAGACAAAAAAAGAGAGACTTAAACTAACATTTTGGAACGAAGTTTATTAGCTACATACAAGAGATGACTTATGTTTGTAGTTGGATAGTGTTGTAGTAATTTCATATTTGATGTAAAATCTCCAGCGATCAATCTCCTCCTTACTAATACCAACATCGCACAACATATCCCAAGTAAGCTTTCCTGCAACAATAAAATAAACAACTGAGTTTTATAATTCAAGCAAAACATAAGATTCTAGGGGTGAGCATTCAGTTTATTCGGTTTTTGATTTTTTCGGTTTTTATTTTCTAGTGCCAAATTGAACTTAATAAAAGTTCGGATCGGCTTTTTAGTTTTATAGTTCGGTTTGAAAATCTTAATTTCGGTTAAATTTTGGCTAATTTTTGGTTTATATTCGATTTTTTTGGTTTTCCGGTTAATTTCGGTTTACTCGGTTTTCGATTTATTCGGTTTTTATTTTCTTGTGCCGAATTGAACTGAATAAAATTTCGGATCGGTTTTTCAGTTTTATAGTTCGGTTTGAAAATCTTAATTTCGATTAAATTTTGGCTAATTTTCAGTTTATTTTCGGTTAATTTTAGCTAGTTCGGTTCGCCGGTCGGTCCGATTCGGTTAATTTAGTGCAAAATAAAATTGTTGCCGAACCGAACCAAAAAAAGTTGCCGAATTGAACCGAATAAACCGAACCGAACTAATTCGATTCAGTTTGGTTAATTCGGTTCGGTTTAAATGCCCAGCCCTATAAGATTCTATGAGTGAAAACAGAGCTATTAATTACAATCTTACCAGAGGGCCTTCAGGGTCGCTTAAGAGTGCATCCCATATGTGCAGACTATCGACGAAACTAAATTCTTGTGTAAGAAGGAGAGTGATCCATCTAAACGCATAGAACTGTGGATTTACCTGTAAAAATCCATAAAAGTCAAATCTCAATTGGTCCAATCCATTTCTAGTATGTTGTTAATTTAAAGAAGAACACATTATCTTCAGCACAATAGAGACCAGAAAATATAAAATCAATGTCTTACTTTCGTGGTGATCTCTAGATGACGCCAAAGTTCCTCATCATGCTTCTTAACAAGTTCTGAGAGTCTTGATATTGCGGATCTGATTCCTACCACACTATTGTCGAGTTGTTGACAATAAAAGTCTCGAAATCCACTTAACAATTCAACAAAGCAGAAGAATGCATCTGCTTCAGCATGAGCCTGCATATTTCGAAAAGAGTTTATATGAAATTGATTGAAACTAAGAGCAAAACAAGGTTGAAGAACAAATATCATACATGAATCAATCTTCTAAGAAAATACGACGAAATAACTAATACATATTAACGATTCGTTCCATATAGCTACTGTTATCTATATGCCACCATGTGAAGATAGTTTAAAGAGTAGCAAGGAAACAAAAAAAGAGTCTACTTACTGAATTATCTTCATCAGGGTCATTACGGAATACATAAAAGATAGGTGCTAAGATTTCATTCATCCCTTGAACATATCTGATTCCTTGATTTAACTTTGCAAACACAAGCAATATATTCTTCATAGATTCCTAAACAGATAAGTGAAAAGGTCACTAATCTTTGTTAATCAACAATAAGTGAGAATTTATTCATGAGAATACAAAAAGGTTTTACCTGATTAGAATATGCTAGAGATGAATCACCGGAGAAAAAAGGTATATCTGGATGTGTACGTTTGACATCTTTTTCTATTTGTTCTATCGTATCTATTTCCTACATAAAGCAAAAGAGTTGATGTTGGAACTGAGATATTTCTATAAGATCAACAATGATCTTGGCGCATTGTACACTGTACCTGGAAGTATGTATTCCATATGCTCGCCTTTCCAAGGCTTAAAGGATGATCCTCATCAGTAATCCTAGACCGAGCAAGCATGCATCGGCTTCCATTCTTCAACTCATAATTGTCAGATCCTCTTGATCTCACCAATCTCCATGTAATTTCTGACTAACTAACCATAGAATCATTTAGAGGTAGAAACACATTTCAAGAAGATAAATCAAAATACTAGATATCAAATTAGATACACAAAAGCTAACAAATCCTAGGCAAGAAACAAAAGATCAAGATCACTTACAGGACTAGTAAGAAGCTCATCTTTATAATGCTTATATTGTGATCTCTTTTGTTTCAATTCAGTTGACCAGAGTGAACGTTCAGGTGGCAAATAGCCAAGTAAAAGCTGTAAAAGACAATCATATTTTCAATGAATCTCAGTCTCAGTTCTATGCACTGTTACATTAACAAGAATCTTGCAATACTCACTTTCCATACAATAGAACGAATCCCAGGAGAATCAGGCAAACTTTGTAAAGCTAAACTTCTTAACTCCTTCATATTAATCACCTTCTTCGATAACTAAACAAAGAAGAAGAAAAAAATCATTCAGAAATCAAGCAATTCAACCACAACACGCTATGAAGTTGTAAACAAGAAGAATCTGACCTCAGATGTAAGATGAGCTTGACGAGAATAATCCTCAGAGGAAGTACCAACAGAGTTTCCATATTCACCACTAACTCCAGATATACTATTACCGTTCGGTGGTCTAATCGACGGTGATGGAACAGAAGAAGCGGTGGAAGGTCTAGGAGCAGGATTAAGCCTAGAAGAAACAGAAATCGGTTCTGAATCTTCCTTCATAGATGGAATTTTAGTGGAAGAGGAATGACGGAGGAGAACATCGTCATATGAAGACGGTGAAGGAGGAGGAGTAGACCACATGGTACTATTTAGCCATTCCGGTACCTTCTTCCTCACCATCGTTAGCGTTTGATGGATCGATTAATCGATTGATTCAATTTCTCAAGTTTCGAGAAGATTTAGGAAAGAGCGAAAGCCGAAAGGTTTCTGCGACTCGGTGATTTTGATATGGAAGTTTGTAAAAATTTTCATCAGAGAGAGAGAGATGAAGAGGTCACAATAATTCATTATTAAATATAGCCTCAATATTGTTGATTTTTTGCACATTTATCCTGTTCTTTTATTTATTTAACTTTTTTCCCTTTGTGTATTGTGAAATATGTTAAGAAAAATTATATAGCGTTGGGCGTTCAGATAAACGGTTCGGTTCGGTTCGGTTCTCTTCGGTTCTGGTTCTTTCGGTTCTAGCAAAAGAAGATCCATTTAGGATCCGAAAGAAATTCGGTTCGGTTCGGTTTCTAACCGGTTCGGTTCTAAAAATTAAGAACCATTTTGGAACCGAATCAACGAGTAATTTTGGTTCTTTCGGGTATTTTACTCGAAATACCCAAAAGAACCGAAATACCCGAACCATTTCGGAACCGAACCAACGGGTAATTTTGGTTCTTTCGGGTACTTTTGGTTCTTTTTCGGTTCTCGGTTCTTACCCGAACCGAACCGAGAACCATAGATCTCTATAATTAGATCCATTCCGGTAAATCAATCGGATCCGGAACCGAACCAAACTTGTTTTTTCGGTTCGGTTCTTCGGTTCCGATTATTATGCCCAGCCCTAGAAAAATATATACTAGATATTTTCGATTTGAGATAGGAGGTGAACTTCTAACTACTAGTTTTACTCTTTAACGTTTTAATTCAAGCGGATGCAATCGATGATCTTCAAAAAGAATAAATGTAGTGATGTAGGTGAACATTACACTCAAATTGTGGCTAATCAATCTTTACGGCTAGGTTGTGTCACGACAAGATGTTTCAATAATAAATATGTTTGGGTCGTATGTAACTATGATCCTAGGCCAATGGGTGATGCTAATACACATTCCTATAAAAAAATAGTATTTTTTTTGTCGATAATCTGAATCACAATAGACCGACTCGATAATCTTTTCTAGATCACAACAATCAATCTGGTGGCCTTTAAACTCATTATGGGGTGAACTCGCACATATAAGAGACCAGATTTTGTTTAGACATGGTATTTCAGATTTTGTTTTGTACTAGTTTAAAATGATAGAGAAAATAATATTAATACATTGGTTAAAAATCTATATTTACGGATTTTTTTTATTGAAATTTATTCTACGTAGCATCGTTTTTCATATTATAAAATCTCGTAGTGATAAAAAAACCATATAAAATAACATAATAAAAACAAACACTAGATTGTGTTAAAAAAAAACACAAGACTAATCATAAAAAGTGATGGACCCAATTAAGCTTGACAAGTGGTATTTGTTCTCATGTGATAGTGCTCTAGTTTCTCATGCAACTCAAATGGTTCAACCAACTAAACAATATTAAACCGGAGTAAACCATTTTAAACCGGAGAAATGTTTCATGCAGATAATTCAAGAACACTTTTTAGTTCTGTTCACTTGCTTATTAAGACAAAACAAAAAGAATGTCACCTACTTCAAATTTTATAGTACTTTCTTAAATTTTAATGTAACTTACCAAAGAGAAAGGAGAAGATGATTTAAAGAACTCCAAAGAAAGGATTGTTAATAGCTGAATTAAGCTCTGCTCCAGCTGAATTTATAATGACTAAATCAATCTTATCTCTTGGTAAAAACAAGAACTCTCCTTCTTCTATTTTCTCAAATCCACATAGCTCCATAAACTCTATACCTCCTCTCAATGAACCAACTCTCTCCTGTTTCATCTCATATGATCAAATAAGAAACTTGAATAACAACACTATCATTGTGTAGATCTTTGAATCTTTATTTGTTTACCTGAAAAGTTTGGTTAGTGAGTCTAATTTTCCGAAACTTCTCTTCGTTTGGATTCTTAGCTACATTTCCCATGTAAGTTAACAGAGTTTGAAACGCTCTCTTCACTTTAGCATCATCTTCCTGAAACCAACAAGTCAATAAGATGACACATGTTTCACAAAACAAACATATTAACGAGTTGATATATTGCCTTTCTCCGCGATTTTCAAAAGTTTACCTTGTGGGTTTGCTTAAGGGACCTCAAGCATTCTCTCATTTGTTCAGTCTTTGTGGCAGGTCTAATAGGCAATGAACTCTGCCAAAAAACATATGTGCTTATAAGGAAATCACATTGCAGGAGATGATATATATATATATATATGTATAACTTGTTTGTTTAAAGTTTTTGTTTACCTTCTTCTCTTCTACAATTGGCGGCGCTGAGGGTTTTGAAGTTGCAGGATCTTCTGGAGGCAATCCGAGTTTTCGCCTTCTTTCAGCCTGTTAGAATTGAAGTAAGAGTCTTCAAGGTTTTGGTTTTTATTGAGATATGATACAGTAACACAAAAAGGTATGTGAATAGATAGATACCTTGTCTTCTTCAACTTTTTGACGGATCTTTTCTCTAGCCCTTTTTTCTTCTTCTTTCTCAGCTTTACGCAAAGCTATTATACTGATTTACGAAGCCAGTAATAGTCACTTTAACGAACAAAAACACATATAGGAAAAGAATTGACAAACTTGACATTATAATAAGATGAAACGAACCGTTTTCTTTCGTTATCTTCTTCCATCCGTTTTGCTTCTAGAAGTTCCTTGCCAATCCTAATTCGCTCCTGCATCAAATACTTCATGTTAAAAGATAATAACAAATAAAGTGCTTACAGTTACAACCATGGTACAGTGAAGTATCTAACGCATTCTACAAGCACATCCTAAATACAGTATCAAAAGCACTACGCTTCTAAGATGTGAAGTGCCAATTTTCAGGCAATGAACTCAGGAGTATATAGCAAAACTTCATAATGTAACAGAAACGAATAATCATGCTTATATTATCATAAGATTAAGTAACTGTAGATAACACGTTTCAAGAAAAAAGATCAAAAGAAAACCTTCTCTCTTTCACGTTCCATTCGTTTTTCTTCCTCTTCTTTCTTTTTCCGTGCACGTTCCCTAAGATGTGGAGGGATATATTACCCGAATTTAGAACTAATCATCTTCCAGGATTATCATAGATATTTGAAAGTGGAGACGTTTATCATCATGCTACTAGTTGAAGAAAGAAAAGATGGTAAAGGGTGTGCATGATAAAAGTGTAATGCTGCACTGCACGATACAATAGAAACTGAACATGAACAAAAAAAAGGAAGATTCATAGAACCTTAATTCTTGTGCTTTTATCTTCACTTCTTCTGGCGTAAGAGTAGGTTTAGGAGGCCCAACACTGGAGTTGGCAGGTACCTAGGCAAACAGTCAACAACATTGACATTACAGTACATGAAGTGATGAGATTATTTCAAGAACACATACCCATATACAATATGATAAAAGATCGTTAAAAAGAAAACAAAAAAGAAAAATTTGACCGAAACATCTAATCTAACAAAAGCAACTATCTTCCACGATGAGACAAGAACTCAACAACAATATTTGGAGTGCACCTACCAAGAAGCAAGCTCACAACAGACATTATACTAAAAAAGAAAATACTGAAAAAATACCCACCTTTGGCATTTCATCTACATCAGGATCATTCTCATGCTCCACCACCCAATTAACTGCACCCTCGAGACTGGCATTACCTGAAGGAATGAAATTCAATTTCTGTTACATAAAAGAACTTCAAGATTCAGATGAGCTACCATACCTCATTATACAAACTGAATTCAGAAAAAAATGGAGAAAAAGAGAAAACAAGCTACGTATCTCATTATGTAACACAACCTCAAAATTCATATGACAAAACCAATATGGAAAAAGATTCTGACAATTCAAATATCTAAGCTAAAAAACGCCATTCACAAAGCAGACACACAGTCAATAAGCTAGTCCCTACTATGATCGGTGACCATAAAATTGAGCTATCTTGCATATGACTATTTACACATTTCAGATAATTCTTAGACAATATATGAAAATTGTGAGAAGTAAGGTTTACCAAAAACTAAAAGAGGAGCCGAAAACCAAAAGAAATAAGAGAAGAACAAGGCACACTAGATTTTTACCAGAGTAGTGAAGTGCTCGGGTAGCACGAGCTTTAGGGAAACCCATAGCTTCAAGTTCCTCAAGAATGTTTTTGTCAACGTCTGGAACAACCATAGCTTCAGAAGCTTCTCCACTACAACTAGAATCATCAGGATTGTCAATCTCCATATTAACCTTAGGAGCTTCCAAGCTGATTGGTTTTACAGTCTCCAATGTCTTATCTACAAACTCAGTATGCCCTGTTCTCTTCGTATGCAAATCACTTTCCTTCACATGGTACAAAAATCAGTCAAGCAATCAAACATCAACTCATCAAACACCAAATCATCAGGAAACACATGAATAAGGCAATTTCATTCAAAAACTCAAGTCAAACTACATCAACAGAGCCAGTAAAAGTAGTAAAAGCCGCATGAAATCGAAATCTCAGAGTCAAAACCGTATTAACAACGAAGAACCATCGAAATTACATGTGTTAAAACTCAAAACCTGAGAAAGAAAATCTGCATCTAACTTCTAACCACCATTCACCAACAACAAAATTAGACTTAGATTCATTAAGTAAAATGGAGAGAAGAAAATCAAAGATCCGTACCGTTTTAGAGCGACAAGGCTTGCTGCAAGTAGTGCAAACGAGATTGAGCACCGCTTCAGTGGACTCAACGAAATTGGAGTGAGAAGTGAGCTCGGCGTGTTCTTGAGCTTCCTCCACAGATTTCAACAACGTTCCACAATCGCCGCACTTGAGCGATACTCCTGCCATAGCTACAATCTCACTGACTTGGATTTCTCCGATGTCTCTTTAATGGGTAAGTCCGTTCATTGCTTGAGGAGAGAGGAAGACGAGTGGACCGGTTCAATTGTTTCCAATACCGGTTTAGCTGTTTCCGGTTCTGAAACTAATTGATCCCTTTTGTTTAAGCTATATTCTAATCTTTTTAAAACTAAATACTAATTTAACTAATGAATTCAAACTTAAAAATTTTATATTTTAATTCCTTAAAATTTAGTTTTACGTTTGTCATGTTTTTCATTTTGTTATATTTTATGAAATTCCTTAATTTGAATTTTAGTGTATTAAGGATATAATTAGAATAGAATGAAAGATTTTTGTATCGTTTTAGTGCGATATTTTTCCGTTTTATCTTAACATTTAGGAGGTGTATTGAAAAAAAGTTCGAGTAAATTTGTATTTTAGTGAGTTTTTAGAAGATTTGATGTGAACAGACGATCTCTAGCTGATTTTTTTAAAAATGTTTATACAATTTCATTTAAAATATTTTAAATTTTGTATTTTTAATTAACAAAATCCACTAATTTTTTAAAAATCATAACATATCTACTTCTTAGAATATTTTCAATAACAGTGAATTTTTTTTTATCACATTAATTTTTGAATCACAACAAACCGATCCAGTAACACAAACTCCATAAATTGGAAAACAATGAATTCGATATACGAGTAACCAGATTCAATCCCTGGTCAGGTAACAAGACAACACCATACTCCCTATGTTTCACAAAGATTGTAGTTTACGATTATTGCACACACATTAAGAAACTGCAAATTTTCATACAATTTTTCTTGATTTGATAAAAACATGAAGAATATGAAAAGTCATAAACAACAAATGCAATTAACTTTTTGCATAGATAAGTATGAACAACAATCTTTTTAAAACAAACTTTTATCTCTAATACTACAATCTTTATGAAACAAAGAGTAACAATAGACTTCATTAAACTTTTTAAAATTAAAATTTTTGTTTGAATAACACGTCTAATCACTCTCAATTTCATATCCAATACACTCCTTTAATTCCATTTAAATATTCAGTTTTGGTTCGGTTTTAGTGCAAATTTTCTCTTTAGCTGATAGGTAACTTAAAGATACAACATAGAACAAAAAAAATAAGATTCAATTTGTGATAATACAAATAATATAATTTTATCAAGTCCAAAACTAACAAGGTATTTGATCTAATGTGATCATCAAAAAAAAACTTCCCCTAGCCAAAAAAGCTATAGAGGAAAAAAGAAGATCAAAACTGTTTTTCTTCTTGACTCTATTTTTTTTTTTTTCTTCTTCTCTCTTTTTTGAGTATAAATGAAAACAAAATAATCTCATTCTTTTGAGATGATTCTTTCATAGAACAAGATATAAGCTTCAGAATTTAGAACTTTTTCCAAAGAAACTTGACGAACATTAGCATCACTTATGTTATACCACATAGTTGATGATGATGATGAATCACTTTCTTTAAGTTTCTTACCTCCTCTAACATAGGCCACATAGTGACCTCCTCTCATTGTCCCTGAATGTTCTACTAAACCAGATAGTCTGTAAACCGGTGAGGCTTCTCTACTGCACCTTACAAAGCCAAAAGATCAAAAATCGGTTTACATATAATGGAGAGTAAAGCCAATTTCGTTTTGCAGTCGCTAACAACAACATCGACCAGTAGGAGTGGGCATTCGCTTTTTTCGGTTTTTATTTTTGGTCGAATTGAATTGAATAAAAGTTCCGTTCATTTCGCCACTTGGTTTGTTCGGTTTGGTTTTTTTACTCTTGAAGTTCGGTTTAAACTGTTCGAAAATCTTACTTTCGGTCAAATTTCAGTTCGGTTTTTAGATTTTTGAAGTTCAGTCTTTTCGGTTCGAAAATCTTAATTTCGGTTGAATTAGGTTAATTTTTGTTTGTTCGGTTAATTTTAGCAAGTTCGGATCGGTTCGGTTAATTTAGTAAAAAAAAAATTGTCGCAGGACCGAAAACCGAACCAAAATAACAAATCACCGAATTGAACCGAAATCACCGAATAAACCAAACAAAACTCAATTCGGTTCAAATGCCCCACCCTATTCAAAATTTATAAAAAATATATATTTTTACAGAAAATATCTAACTTATATATTTATATATTATATATAATCAAATTTAATTATTCTTAGGTATATATTATTAATTTTTTAAACTTAATTTAATATAATCAAATTTAATTATCTGAATATTTTTATTTTAATAATTTGAATTTATTTTATTTTTTCAAAATTATTTATAATTTAATATAATTATGTTTTAAAATTGAATATAATTATTACTTTTTATTTTTTTATAGTAATTTTACCTTTAAAGTTAAGAGAAGAGATGGTTAATTACCTTGAGTCCATGTACTGTCTCAGATCAATGACTTCTTTAAATGCAACATGACCATTTAACTTACTTAACCTCCCACGAACATCTTGACTAAACCGTTTTAAATGAATGGTTAAAACAGTTGGAGCTTTGTTTATAATCACTTTCTTAGTTGCATCTCTCTTCACTGTTATCACTTTCTCACAATCTTCATCATCATCAATGTCATTAGCTGAGTAAGAACTTGTTGGATCTTCACTTTCACTAACAAATCCATTACAAATCTCACTTGATTTCGACGAATCGGTTTTCGAATTTCGCTTTTCTATCAACCTTTGAAGTTTCAGATTCTTTGAACAATTCTCACAATGCCAAGCATTATCATCTGATAAAATCTCAGGTTTAGTGAAATGAGCTAAACATCTTTCTACAGAGACTGGTGAATCAGAATCATCGATTTCTTCAGGATCAGATTCGCTACTAAACGTCATAAAACCAACAACTCCTCCTGAAGATTCAGGTCTCGAAGGTGGTCCGAAAACAGGTCCTTCTGTAATCTCAGGCTCATCAAATAAACCGCCAAAATCGACAAAATCATTGCTTTGTGGCTCATCATGATCATTACTAACAACAAATGAAGATAAATCTTCAACCTCACTTTCCGCAATTGGTTTATATGGCATGTAGAGAACTTGCGAATCTCCAACCATTAAAGGAGCTTCTTCTTCCTCGTCCCAAGGATTCACTGAGGAAGAACTTTCTCCTAAACCAAGATCACCACCGATGCAACTAGTACCGCATTCATCAAACCGAGTCGATATACTTTCATTCAAGATGGTTTCCGCCTTTGAAAGGTCGTCATTGTCTTCGTTAGTTTCCAGAGTCTGATCATTCGATGTAGCGGCAGGAAGACTTGGACCCAAAACACTTTGATTAGCTTCGATTAGTGGGACATTATCTTGAGTCTGATCAGTCTGATCATTCGATAAAACTGCGGTATTGGCAGGAAGATTTGGACCGAAAACAATTTGATTAGCTTCGATTGCTGGGTCTTTTTCGATAACACTATCTTGTGTACCGAAATTCGTCTCCTCTGACACGGTTTCTTCTGGTCCGATAATATCCAACCAAAAGTTATCAAAAACAGTATCACTTGGTGTAACGGAAGGAGTCTCTAAAACCGGACCATTATCAATAGTTGTGTCTAAATCAGCTTTTCCCGGAGAATTCAGTTCCGATTGAGCCTTAGCCGGCGGGAGAATTTTCGAAACTTTATTTACCTTTGACACATTCTTAGGGCCTCTCTTTGGTGGAAGTTTAGCTTTCTTAGCACGAGAAACCGTTTGCGGCTTTTTCAGAGGAGTTTTCTTGAAAGGTACAGGTAAAGAAAGATCCAAAAACGGCTCGTAAACTTTCGAAGAATGTCCACACTCCATACAAGAGACAATACTCGAAGTCTCGCCTCCAAATATAGACTCAATGAGAGTAGAAGATTTCTCATCACCACGCTTCTTTCTCGACGATGATTCTTCGGTACTCAAAGAATCTAGCAGACATCGTAGCAACTCGTGGCTATCATGTTGATCATATCCTCTAAATTGAGGTGCTTTAGTACAAAATGAACCGAAAAACACTCTAGGGTTTATCACACTCTTTAAACCGATCTCTGGTTTCGTTTCCGTATATAGTTTCTTCAGAGAAGAAGCAAGAGGACCACCAAAACAAGACACATCCTCCTTCAAGAAGTGATTGCGTAACTGATCCAACGAAAGAAGATTCTGCATTATCGAATTAAAGAAACATGTGTTTCCGAGATTGACTAAACCTCGAACAACATAACCATCTCTTGCTTCTATACCACTAGTCACAACACTTTCTAATTTGATTTCACTAGTGATACTACCACTGACACTTCCCGAACTCTCTTCGGTAGAAGATGAAGCTAACTTGTTCAAAGATTTTCCTTTAATCAACTTAACAACTTCCAACAACACATCTTTCTTCTCACCGTTAACTTCCTTTTCGAGAGGAAGAAGCGAATGACACGGGAAACACCATCTTAACTGAGGATTTTCCCATTGAATCACTAATCGATGACGAGTCAATCTAATATGTCTAACAACATGACTTTGAGCTCCGGTTGGTAATCCAACACCTCCACAAACATAACAACCACATTCCAAACAAACCCAAATCGCTTTTTTCGGATCAGAAGAAGAAAATCCTTTTTTTCCGTTACTACCTTTCGCTTTCGATCCTCTCTTATCGTGTACTCCTTCTTTACATTCTTCACACTTAACATGTCGAGAAGACTTAATCTTATCTAAGAGCTTCTCCAAATTAAGACCCTTATCGAAATGCACACAAGTTTGCTTCTCTTTTACTGATTTAACAGTCACCTCAGTTACTTCCATGTCTTGAATTGGCTCTTCAGAGACCTTCTTGGAGATTGTTGGGATATGATTCTCTTTCGAAGGAGCTCGAGCCTTCTTCTTCGCTTTCTTCCCCATTAGTTACTATCTTGAATACAATGAAATTCCCAAGAAACAAAGAGTTAGTGATTAAAGGAATAATTGAATAATGCAGTATCAAACTCAAAGCTAATACAAAGCTTCGGATTATCGGAATAATAATGCGACTAAAATCGAACTTGCCCCAATTTGGAATTCATGATTTTAAGACAACCTAAACATCAAAGTTAGGATTTTTTACGAAATTGAGATTCACCCATCAAAATTTCCACCATTATAAAGATTACCCAAAAAGAAATTATCTGACTTTAACATGACTAACAATCAAAGATCCAAAATTCAATCGAAACAGCTAAAGATTAAGATCCACATCCTATTACTACTCTCAGCTTAACCACTATTGCAATAACTTGAAACAATCATAACAAGGAAAAAAAAGTTGAATCCAGAGATTTTACCCAGAAAAACCCAGAAGTAGAAGAATCTAAAAGGTTGCTCAGAAGAACATTGATATGAGAAGGATTGACGAAGAATCAACACTAAAAAGCTTAAGATCTAGCTTAATCTAATGATTTTGTATAGAGAGAAAGATGTTAATCACTGCTTCGATGTAGCTTCCGCCGTCAAAAAGGAGATAAAGAGTCGACGAAACTATGTGAAGGAAAAAATCGCTCCGGGAGACGAGCAGAGACAAAAGGGTAATATCAAGCTCCCAAAATTCCCAAATAATTCACAATTCATTAGCGTTTGCGTTTTCGTTTCCGTTTGCGTTTGTGATTATGATTGCACGCGTTATGCTATTATCGTTTTTTTTCTTTCTATAAAAACTACTATTATCGTTCGGGTGTTAAGAGATTTTTTAAAAAACTCAAATGATACACTATTCGGATGATTGTTTTCATAATATGCATCCACTCATGAATTAGATCGAAAAATTCAAACTCAAAGGATGTAAGAGAAATAGCAAAAGATGCCAAAGTATCGATGTTGAATCTAGGGTCGGTCCCCTTAATTTAGGTTCATATTTGATAGGAAAAATTACAGGTGCGGAGCGTCGATAAATTCGACGCATTCGAATGATTACAAAAATATTAAGGGGATCGATTTATCTCTCTAACTTTTCTCCAAGCTCTCCTCTTTTTCGAAGTGCCAACCTCTTTTTTGTGGGAGCTCTCCTTCTATTTATAATGCTTCTTTCGTCATCATTCGGCTATGCGGGAAAGTTGGTTAGGTGTCATGTTTCTCCGACAAGTCCGCCAATAGGTCACTATTATGCAGGTTTAGGGGGACTAGACGCACTGTTCATTTGGCGGTTCTGCTCACCTCGTCGATCTTCAAGATGAGCCTCCTGCTATGAGTTTATGTGGTGGACTCGGTCCATTGGGCTTGGGTGAAGAACCCATATCCTACAATCGGCTCCTCTATTTTCTAACAGTGGAACATGCAACAGGGTTACTTGTTCAAAGGAGGCCAAAAGATCTCCAAACTCTAAAATTAATGGGTGGAGACTTGGCCAATAACCCGGGCTTCGAACTGCAACGATAATATCTTTTGCGTATGTCCTAAAAGCTATATTTGTGATTCGTAGGACTTTGACACAATCGATAGCCCAACGTAACACCATTGTCTATGTGATGAGTGCACTGATTTGACAAGGTAATGCCACTGCTCCACTACTCTAGTAAGAATCACTTCTCATAACGAGCCATCCAATACCACTTACCATTTTCTGACTCTTCCATGCACCATCAACGAAGCAACAAAACATTTCGCCAGCATCGATGACAGTTTCTGCTATGCTGAACCTAGTCATTATCGAGTTACACTGCGAGACTCGCTGACTCAATGCCAATCCATTGGCAGCCTCCGCATTAGACCAGTTAAGGGTGTCCTCTTGCGCTAGTTCCAGAGCTTTCCTCGGTGGTAAATCAGCTTCCGTAAAACAAAAGTCATTTCTAACTTTCCAGATTATACACAAGATCCATGGTACGAGTTTATAGATTTTATCGATTCGCTCCCCATACCCTATTCTCACAACCACCATATACAAATTACCATAGGATGATTCACTGTCTCACTCTCCTCCCCACATCTTGACATTGACTATCAGTCCCTAGGTGCCTATATCTCAGATTGTTCGCAGATGTTAAATTCTTGGATAGACATCTCCATAGAAAATTCTTAAGTTTTTTTGCTTGTGTTCATTTTCCATAATCCTTCAAAAAGCATGTTCAAATTTGGCCCGAATTCTATTCCCTCTTCCTCCTGTGGTGCTGGTAAGTGTAAGGTTGTCCAGTAGCGGGATCAAACCGCATGGAACCCATATTTTGTTAGGCTCCCGATATACTTGTCATTCCGACTAACAATCCAACATATACAGTGGTTATCAAACTGACAATATCAAAATGTACAATAGAAGTGAGTAAAGGCACATTCCAGATTGATTTATGGAGAAGTAAGTCTCCAACCATCAAAGGAGGCGAGGTTACACGATCCCTTAATCGAGGTGGTTGTGGGGTATGGAAGGGAGCCATGGCTCATACCATATACTACCACTGGATTTGGACCCGAATACTCTCCTTATTCCTTTTTTTAATAGACGTTGGGCCGACCAAATGCCTCTCCAAGTGAAGTAGGGCCGGGTGTAGGACTAATGTATGGTTAAAGTTAAGAGTTGGCAAGTAGCTCAATATATAAGGAGACCAATATTTCAAATTAGTGTGAGGTCTTTTGGGGTGGTATTCAATAAGAAAACCGTGCAGGCATTTGGGTCCAAAGTGAACAATATCATATTAATGAATTATTGGGCTCGGTAGTAGCGGCCCAGAGAATTGGACGTTACAAGTTGATATCAGAGCGCGGTCGATTCTATGACGGAATCAGTAGGGCCGATTGGTCTTCGACAAGGACGTTGTGTTCTCTACTGGTGGTGATTTGTGGGATCCATGTGTGGTCAAAAACAAATATCTCACATTGGAAAGCTAGCCAAAGGTTGACCAATCCCAAATTAGTGTGAGACTTTTTGGGGTGATACCCAATAAAAAAACCGTGCGAGTTCAAAGCGAACAATATCATACTAATGAATAATCGGGCTCAATAATAACGGCTCGTTACACCTGATCTCGAGTGGTGCATCAAAGGGATTGAGCACAACAAAAATAAGTTTTGTAAATTAAAAATTTGTAAAAAAGTAAAACGAAAAACATGTCAAATACAATTTAGAAAATTTTCTACTGTTATCTATATAACCGAATAAATGTCTAATTATTTAATATAAAAATCTTTTTTATTAAATTATTTATTTATTTTTTTAAAAATATATTGTATTCGTATATAACGAAAATATGATTAATAATTATATAATATTTTGTTATGGCTAATTAACTTTAAACTTCAAATGTAAAAGAATCTGAAATATGTATGTATAAATACTTGTGTCATATATTGAAAACATAAAATATTTAAAAGATAGTATATGCATTTTTTAATTCTCATATTTAATCATATTGCCTAATGGCCTAATGGGTTATATTAGGGCTGGACAAAAAATACGGAACCAAAAAATCGGAACCGAAGAACCAAAAACAAATGGATCGGTTCCGGTTCAGGTTCCACCCAAATTATCCGAGGGTTCCTGAAATGAAGAACCATGAATATCAAATAGAAACTGAAACTGAACTGAGAATCGATGGGTAGAACCGATTTTGTTTTGTTACTTTGAATATTTTTAGGATACTTTAAAATATTTTAGGATATTTTAAACTAATTTCAGGTATTTCAAATTAATTTCGGGTAATTTCTTGTTTTTTCAGGTAAATTTTTTGGGTAATTTGTTGATCGAGTATGTTTTTTTTTTTTTTCGAGTGATTTTTTAGTTTTTCGGGTGATTTGGATAATTTTTGGTTCCTTTAATATATAACCAACTGGAACCGATGAGAACTGAACCGTAAATTTTAAATAGATTAATTGGATATTAAAATCTAAGATATGAAAGAACCATAACCGAATAGTTTCTACTTGAAATCAAACTGAATACCTGATATCCAGTCCTATGTTATATAATCTCAGAACCGTGTAAGACAAAAATTTTGAAAAAATTATATATATATATATATATATCTTATTATATAAACCGGAATGCGTTTAACGTGAGTGTGACACGTAAGCAAAATTATAATTAATAAGATCGTGACACGTGTCATTGTTAATTAAGAACATGACATGTGTCAACGTAATATTTAAACTAATGGAAACTTTCTTATTATTAGTTGTTTATTTTTTGAAAAAATAGAATAACAAAAAGGAAATGAGTATTATTATTTTAAATGGAAACTATAGAAAAATATTAATATTATAAGATTAAAATAACAAAAATATATCGATGATTATTTCTCATAATTTTGATAATCGACAATTATTTCTCATAATTTTGATAACCGATAATTATGAATATTTATAATTATAATTTACAAAAAAATCTAATAATAACTAAACTTTGACTCTAACATCCATTAGAATATATAATCATTTGAGTTATCATTTTTAAATTTAAATATTTTACATTTACCCGCGTATCACGCGGGATCTAATCTAGTATATATATATAAACTAAAATGAATTATTATATACTATTTCATGTATTTTAATTTTATTAAAAATTTAAACTGAAATCATCATTTGTCATTGAACTTCTTGTTTTAAAAGCCTAATTTAAAATAAAAATCGTACTAACTAAACCAAAGATCTCAAAACAAAACATTATATCATAAACCTCAACTGTAGTTGTTGTTTTAGCAAATCTTGATTAAAGAATCCATAGCATAACAAAGATAAGATCCATAACATTGAAAAATAAAAATCCAAACAAAAGATAACATTCCAAAAGACCAACAAACCTAAATTTACCTTATTGCGCAAGAAAACTACAGCCCAAAAGATATCTTCTTCCACAAGTAACCTCTCAGAAACTCTCTAATCTTAAACCAAATCTTCAGTTCTGTTCAGCAACAGCAACCACCATGTTGGACTCTTGAGCTTTCTCCATCACAACATCACCAACATTCTCCTTAGGAGCCTCAACTATCTCATTAGTAACATTAGGGTTTAAGTTAAGACCTAAAGGATTCATCTTTGGCTCTTCTAATTCAGGATCAGACACACCATTAATCTGATCATCATGTGGCTCACTTTCACCTGAAATACCACTTGAATTACCTTCTTCATCATCATCATCATCTTCTTCTTCTCCTTCAGCTTCAACATTTCCCAATGGAAGTCTCTGTTGCAATGGAATAGCATTACTTATAAGATGTGTCCTAAGCTTCTCTCTATAATTCTCCATTTCAGTTTGATATCTCTCTTTATCTTCCATTGCCTTTCCTTGATAAACCTACATAATTGAGAGAATACTAAACAATAACTACTAAACAAAACCAGAGATTTACTTACAGGACCGGTCTTGAAATTTTGGAGGGTTTGAAACAAAATTTTAAAAATTGGGTTAATATTTTCATCTATTCGTTTTTTGGACCATAGATTTTTTCAGAACAAACATATACATATATATATATATATATATATTATTTTAAGTTTTGGAGGCCTATAAAATATAGGGACATGCTTATAAGATAGGGGTGGACATTTAAACCAAACCGAATTTAGTTCCGTTCTGTTTATTTGGTTATTTCGATTCACTTCGGGCACATTTTTTGTTTGAGTTCGGTTTTTCGGTTCGGTTTAGCAACCATTTCTTTTTACTAAATTGACCAAACCGAACCGAACCGAACTTGCGAAAATTAACCGAACAAACCGAACCCCCCAAAAAATTTAACTGAAATTAAGATTTTCGAACCGAGAAACCGAATTTCAAAAATGAAAAACCAAACCGAACAAAGCAAATACCGAAGTTCGGTTCAATTCGGCCAAAAACTAAATCCGAAAAAGTTGAAAACCGAAAAAACTGAAAAAACCGAAAAAACGGAATGCCCACCCCTACTATATATATAAAGTAGAGGGACTCTAGACCAATGTTTCATTTGGCTTTGTCATGGCCGATCTGTATGAAAATGTAACATACCGATTTCTCTTGTTCATTAAGCTTATTCCAAAGCTCACCAATCATTCTGCTAATGTCTCTATCTTTACCAGGATGAAGTGGTTTCAATCTAGCATGTTGCTCAGAGAAAAAGAAGTTATAGCCACTTCGATTCGGTTTCGGATGAGCAGGATCGCGTTTTTTGATCTCAGATTTCTTTCTTCTCCTTCGACGTTTCGTTACTCCTCCTTCAGGATTAGCATTGTTGTTCCAAGTGTTGGGGAAAACACTTGAAGTTTGTTGGGGAGTTTGTTGAGAAACTGTGTTCTCTGGAAGAAGCTGATATAGAATGCCTTTAAGTTGCTCTGATCCAATTGTTACAGTTACTAGATAACCATTTTCAAATTTTCCATCAATTACTCCAGTTACATTTGAACCAGCAGCTACAGATCCTGAAATAATAACAAAATCAAAAGATTAAAAGTCTTGTTCGTTTCGCAATCGCTAGCATTTAGCTACAATGACCAACAACATATAATTCATTTTGCTAAAAGTTGCGACTAATCGCTATGACTGATCGTCAGGGGTGGCCCTGAGCTAAACCTCGTAAAGCAAGGGTTTTAGGCGCCAAAATTTGTATACATGTTAGGGCACTAAATTTATTAGAAACACTTTGGTATCGTGGTTGAGTACATCAAATATAGAGCATCAAATTTTAACTACGCTTTAGGCGCTATTTAGATCCGGACCGGCACTGCTGATTGTTGTTATTAGTCACTATATTGTTCGTTTTGTTTAATCTTATACTTTTATTTTAAAGTTATAAAAATATCTATATTATATATATAATCGAATTTAATTAAAAGCAATTGATTTAATTTATTGTAAATTTTTATAATTAAAAAAAATTAATTTAATATAATCAAATTTAATTATCTAAACATTTTATATTATTTATTGTTACTTAATTTAATACAAATATTCCAATTCATTTTTTAAGTTAATTGTTTTTGCTCGCTGAAAAACCAGCAACAAAAAGTTCCAGTCGTTGTCGCTGGTTTTAGTTGTTAGTCACAACGACACATAAACCAATAACATTTTAGTATTGATAGTCACTATCGTTAGCGACACGCAAAACAAAAGATTCTGACATCATAACAAAATCAAAGATGAAGAAAGTTGGATTCGTTTCGCAGTCACTAGCCACACCAACTAACTACATTTAATATTTTGTTCATTTTTGCTATTGTTGCGACTAATCGCTGTGACTAATCGCTGTGACTAATCGATGTTATTAATCAACTATATTGTTTTATTAGTCACTGTTATTCTTTCCTCTAGTCCTATATTTTTATTTAGTTTTAAATCATTTCATTTTACTTTTTTCAAAATGATTTTAGTTTAAGCTAAATATTTGGATTCAATTTTTTAGTTAATTGTTGTTGGCTTAAAAACCAGCAAACGAAAAGTTTCAGTCGTTGTCGCTGGTTTTAGTTGTTGGTCACAACGACATAAACCAATAACATTTTAGTATTGATAGTCACTGTCGTTAGCGACACGCAAAACAAAAGATCTTTTCTCAAATTTGCTATAGTTAAAACCAAGAAACCAAAGAGAGAAAAAAGTTTAAAACCTCCAAGTAATTCTCTAGAATCAATCTTAGGTTGAGGAGTAAAAGTTAAAGCTTGAAGTTCTTGTGAAGGTCTTATAGTACTACTCTGCATAAGTCCTAATCCAGTAGATACATTCTGCATAGACTCTACAAAACAAAAAAAACTATTACAAACTTTACAAAAACAAAAATCTCAAAAACTAAATTTTCCACATACCTGAAGGAATCTGACTTTGATTAGATCTCATGAAATAGATTTGTTCATAGTTATTAAGCAAAGAGAAATAGTATTTGCGCAAAACATAAGATGCATTTGTTGCAGTTGGAGGAAATACAAATGTAGCAGTAACATCTTTCCATCTTCTTTCATGAAGTATCTACAAAAATTGAATTTAATAAGATCTTAATGTAGCAAAATAAAATGAAGAAGAGAGATTATAGAATTATTAACCTTATTGATTCCTCCACGAGATGTTACTTCAATGAAAAGCTTATGTAAATCCAAATCTTTTCCTCCAATAATTGGAACCCTATGATCACAAATTCAATATAAAGAATTGTGAAAATAAGAAAGATCCTTAATAAGGGATATATAGAAAGGGTTTTAAGAGTTTAAATTGCGAGAAATGGAGAGTAGTCGCGAAAAGAGAAACTGTTGGTGTTAGGTTTAGCCTTAATAGTATGGCCCAAATAGAAAAAAGCGGCACAAGTTCGCCGAAAAAACGAGGATAGTTATTGAAAATTCGAATGTAACCGTTTAAATATGAAAAACCACTCTATAAAAGCTAACATATGTTGGTGTTGGATTTCGCCCCAACAACTTGATCCGAAGAATCTAAAAAACGGTACTAGTTCGCCGAAAAAGAAGATAGTTATTGAAAATTCGAATATAACC
Source organism: Iberis pinnata (assembly GCA_900406425.1). Taxonomy (NCBI): domain Eukaryota; kingdom Viridiplantae; phylum Streptophyta; class Magnoliopsida; order Brassicales; family Brassicaceae; genus Iberis; species Iberis pinnata. The sequence continues at coordinate 25,728 of OVBE01000418.1, forward strand.
ATTTAAATATGAAAAACTACTCTATAAAAGCTAACATATGTTGGTGTTGGATTTCGCCCTAACAACTCGACCCAAAGAATCTAGAAAACGGTACTAGTTCGCCGAAAAAGAAAGACAGTTATTAGAAAATCGAATAAAAATTGTAGTTGTATAAATATGGCAAATCTTTTGATTGTTTTCGGAAAAATCGATATTTTCTGTCGGCTTTTGGTTGTGTTTTTGTGGTTGTATTCTGTTTTTTAAAACTCGATTATGCCTATTTCGACCGATTACAGATCGGTTTCTATTTCGAAGTTTACCTAATCCACTAGATGGAATAAAAAAAAATGACAAATCTTTTACACATATCATCATTTCTTAGTTATCTTATCTTCAATTTGATTAGATAAATGATAAACAAAACTTCATAATCACTAGTAACTATTTAACTAAATTTGATTGTGGATTTGAACATCCACAACAACAAAAACCTCATAGATTTGAATCTATGAACATAAATTTCTCTTTAAAACATCTAAAACTTACTCTCATAAGTAAGAAAAAGATAAAACTTACATGAATTTAGTACCCAAAAGAGAGTGTAATCTCTCTAAAGAAGACATGAAAAGCTTAGGATCAGCAACAATAGCTTCATAAGTTGCTTCAGGAGTAATACAAAGATTGTTCATTGGCATTGAGCCTTGCTTAAGACAAGAGCTTGATGACATTCCTTTACACAAAACAAAAAAAAAGTAACAACTTTAAAAAATCATTAACACAACTACTTAAAGTCAGAGACTTTAAGACTCTGCACACATCCATAAAACATAAACTCAAGTTCTAAGTTTCAAAATTTTATCCATTAAGAGATTTGTAAAGTCTATAATAAAGGCTTTAAGGTAAAAGCTGTAAAGCCTTTTTCTTCTATGAAATCTCTTCTCTTTCTTCTATGTAATTAAATGTTAATACAAAAGCAATAACAATGACACATCTTTTCACCAAATCTCTATCAAAAAAGGAGAATTTTTGCGCCGGCTTAGAGTTTTTTTGGAACACAAATCTAAGAACAAAAACACATTACAAACATCTAAAGCCAAAACAACAACTTTTTTAACCATTTTTAATAATAATCTGTTTATATGATCAAATCAAAGAATGGATTTTTTTTTGAAAATGATAAAATGAAAAAAGAACCCATTTTTGGGTTTCCCATGAAGCAATAACAACAAGAGGCAAAAACCCATTAATATAATTAAAAAAATAGAGAAGATTAAAGAATAAAAATCAAACCTTTAGTGACCATTTAGCTTTGAATATTCATAAAAATGAAAGCTTTTTATGACCCTTTAATGGTGAAGGAGTGCATAAGAGAATATAACGTCGTATGTATGAACCCAGATGAATGTGGTGGCTATAAAATAGGTTAAAATTTATATATAATTTACTAAAGGATGAGAGAGAATAAAGGTATGAAAAATAAGGAAAAAAAATGAAAGATATAAACTAATTTAGAAAAAAACAATTTTCTATTTTAATTTAATTTTGGGTTTTCAATATTGACCACAAAAAGTTAAATTAAATTTTGTATTTTAATATTCAAAATTATTATTATTTTTTATATATTTACCAAAGGATAAAGCCTAATATAAGAAAAAATGAAGCCTAATATAAAGGTATGAAAAATAAAGCCTAATATAAGAAAAAATGAAAGATAAAATTACATATACTACTTTAAAGGAAGAAAATCAATTTTCTAATTTATTTTTAATTTTTGTTTTTGAATATTGACTACAACAAAAAGTTAAACTAACTTTTATATTTCAATATTCAATATTCAAAATTAATCTTTTTTGTGTATTTACCAAAGGATAAAGCCTAATATAAGAAAAAAATGAAGCCTAATATAAAGGTATGAAAAATAAAGCTTAATATAAGAAAAAATGAAAGATAAAATTACATATACTACTTTAAAGGAAGAAAATCAATTTTCTAATTTATTTTAATTTTAGTTTTTGAATGTTGACTACAACAAAAAGTTAAACTAACTTTTATATTTCAATATTCAATATTCAAAATTATTTTTTTGTTTGTGTATTTACCAAAGGATAAAGCCTAATATAAGAAAAAATGAAGCCTAATATAAAGGTATGAAAAATAAAGCCTAATATAAGAAAAAATGAAAGATAAAATTACATATATTCTAGTGTAAAGAAAGAAAATCAATTTTCTAATTTATTTTAATTTTGGTTTTTTAATATTGATCATATAAAAGATTAAACCAAAATTTTTATTTTAATATTCAAATTAAATTTTGTAATTTATATAAAGTCTCATATAAGGAAAAAAAAAGAAAGATACAAAAATACATATACTAATTTAGAAGAAGAAACAATTTTCTATTCTTATATTATTTTGTATTTTGAATATTGACCACAAACAAAAAAAGTTAAAGTAAATTTTGTAGTGACAAAAAAACAAAACCAAATTTTGTATTTTAATAATTAATAGTGATAAGAATTGTGTAGTTGGTCTATTCAAATCAATTTAATGCTAATAATTTCATAGTATCTCTTTATATAGTATCTTGTTACGTAACCGTTGTTTTTGATTGGTGCGTAGAAATTTATTTACAAATTGTATACGTTGGATTAACAAATATGCTAAGAAAAATAAGGAAAATAGCTAAATATAGTTTATTCAAATGTACCCAAAAAGGTGCCAAAAAATGTTTATAGAAATAAATATTATGTTAATAATTTTATATATCTTTTTTTGGTAGGGAATTATTTTATATCTCTTTGTATATTATATTGTTAAGTAATGGTCATTTCTTATTGGTATAAATAATAATCAATATATTAATTAAGTTGGGTTATCAAATACATTAAGAAAAAACAACAAATTTTTATATGGGTTTTAAACTATAATTAGTTGATATCCCGCAGTATTCGCAAGATTAATTTATATTATAAGATATAATTTTAGATCTAATATAAAAATTATATTAGTTATAAATGTTACCTAATAGTTAAATAAATATAATAAATATTAAAATAAAGTTTTCTAATATATATATATATATATAGATTTTATTAATATTAGTAAAATATAATATTCAGCATATTTGTTTTCAAAATATATGATTAAATATGAAATGAACGATGTATATAAATTTTTATTTAAATATTTTATGTTTTCAAAATATAAAAGTAAATATATAAATATTTTATTTTATGAAAAATATAAGTTAATTAATGATGATATTACAATTATTTGCATTTTAAAGATAGTTTTTTTTTCAACATTTTAAAGTTAGTTAGGATTGTGTTTGATAATCAATATAATACTTTTTGTGATTTTTATCTGTAGTGATTTTTTTTATTTGCTCACATAACTAATGTCAAATAATGTTTATTTTTTTTAAAATATTCCCTTTTAATAATAGTATATTTTTAAATATATAGTATATGTAACCTTTATTAGCATGTACTTTTGCATTTTAGTCTAAATATCATTTAACAAGGAAGTTATAGAAAATATAGTTTTTGAAAAAAATAATAGTGAAATTTTTTTAGTAATGATTAGTTTAATTTATTCTTTTTGGATAACTACATTCTTTTGTCATCCATAGGTTAACATAAAAAATTATATTTGTTAACCCGTTAGGGGTGTTATTCGATTACTGACTTAAACTCAATTTCATTATATTTAAAATGTAGTATTATTCAATAGTTGAATTAAAATCTAGTGTTATTGCTTCTTGTATATGAAATTTGTTCATTAATAAAGTTTGAAATTCAATAAAGATTGTAAACCATATTTTCAAAATTTAGCGTTATTCAACGATAAATGATTTTTGAAATCTTTGTATTTTTATTTATCTTGAATGACTTTGAAGTTCTATTAACAAAAACCCAGATTCAAAATCTGAGGTAAATTATATAGATTTATAAAATCATTCCAAATGATCATATAGACATTCAAAATTTTTTGTAAATGAATTTTTTAAACATTTAAATTTTTATGATTATAAATTAAAAGGAGTTGATTTTAAATAATTGGTTGAATAACACCCCTTTAGAGTTTGAATCCTTATTCACTTTGGGTATAAAAAATAATACATTTCAAACATGAATTAGGAATAAACATTGTCAAATACTTTTGAAATCTATTTTTATTTCATTTACGAGGTTCAACTGATGAAATAGGATGATATTTTTGATATTTTTATTAGTTAAAATTTCCATTTTCCTAATATCTAATTTATCACATTTCTTTCATATATATAAAAATCTTAACTAAAAAAAAAAATTCTTATACAGTTTTTGAAGTAAAGATGAACACAATCTAAAGAAAATAATATTGTATATATAGGCCAATGTGTATCTAATTATAAAATGATATTGCATATATATAGATAAATGACATATACATAAGAATGTTTTGATTTATAGCATATTCAAAATCTCAACAATCTAATCGAATATCATACTTGGTATCATATATACATTAAAAATAAAATTTTCGGTATTAGTTTGATTGCTCAAATGTAATATTTTGTCTAGCCCTAATCTCAATCATATGAAGTGATATTGGACTAATTTAATACATTTTATTGTATAATGTATTGTATATAGGTGAATTTCTTATACAAAAAAACCGCAAAAAAAAAAAAAAAAACTTGTCCTTCCTTTGCCCGAGTATCATTTTAATGGATTTAGAAATCCAAACCAAATTTAGTGTCGTTAAATTAATGATTTTAAATTCATTTTAAAATCAATTGTTATTGGTTCTATATTGTTGAATCAATGGTTTAGCTTAATCGAATAATTATGTTAAACTCTTATATGTGAGTTCTCTTTGTGGTAAAAAGTATTATTCATGACATTAATGAGACCGATTACATGCATATTTATACTAAGAAATCGGCTGTTAGCTTTATTTCGATGACTTCGTCCAAATAGGCTTTGATCAAGTGCCGGTCCAACGTTTTCGGATGCCCTATACAAATCTGAAAAATGTGCCCTTTATATATCTGTGAAATTTTTTTTTGTAATAAATTAATTTGTCGGTTCGTTATGGTTCAAAGATTAAAGTGAAAATTTTTTATTTAACTATGATATATTAAAATTGGTTTACCATCTTAGAATCTCTAATGAATATTATTTCTACAAAAATATATAATTTACGATACTGATGATATAGATTTTTAAAATTTCAAAAAAAAAAATCTCTTTCTTTTAACATAAATGCCTTTTATTTCAGGAAAATGTTCATTTATTTCAAGAAAAATGCCCATTTATCTCAAACGAAAATGTATGATGTTGATGCTCTAATCGGTGGCTTTATTTGCTTATGCTCTTGACCGGTTCTGCTTTGATCCAAGTGGGATTCTTATATGGTTGCAAATCGATATCAACATATCTAAAAACAAGATTTGGTTTGTATTTCTAAATCCATTAAAATGATATTACACAACATGTATGTGTGTACGCAAGGATATGTATATTACACAACAAATTTCTAAAAAGAATCAAGAAGAGTGACGTTGGTCCATGGAAGATCTTCTCCAACCTCGTTTCTCTGATGTAACCCTAACCTGTAACACACGTCAAAACACTTAAAACCTTCATAAAATCTATTAAATCAAAAGAAAGTTTAAACCTTTGATGATAAAGGAGGCAATGATGCTCTTCTTGTAAGTTGTTCTCTTTCCTTTTGAACAACTTTTAATCTTTCTCTTAATAATTCAACTTCATTCTCAATCTTTAATCTCTCATAATCAACCGCAGACATCGATTTTCTTCTTGATCCCGAAGAACTAAGCGATTTTCTTCGCGGACGACATAATGGAGGAAGCTTTCTAGCAATCTCTGAGATATTAAAACTATTGTCTTGTAAGGATTCTTGAGGTTTACTAACAAATGTTTCCTCTTGATTCTGATTCTTTTTAACAATGTTTTCTTTTTCGTCGTCCTTCACCATATAAACATCGCGCACACGCGAATACACGACTTCTGAATCCGATTTATACAAATCTCTACTTTGATCTCTAGTTATTTCTTCTCTATAAGGCATATCGAAAACCGTTCCATCAACTTCTTGAACTAACAAAGCTCTTTTTTCTTGTGATTCTTGATTTTGTTTATGTACCATTTTCGCGATTTTTTCGATACTTTCTGTTTCCGGAACATTTAAAGTTTGTTCTAGTCCTTCTGTTTCTATAAAAAGTTCTCTATAAGCTTCAACTTCTTTCTCTAAGAAATGTTTTTCCCTCTCACGTCGTATCAAAATGTCTTTCAGTATGATCATTTCTTCGGCATCGAATATCGATTTTTCTTCTACCATTCTCTTGAATTGCATTGCTTCCATCTCTATCGTCGCTTTCTCATCTTGTAGTCTAAGTATCATAGCCATGGCTTCATCAGCTGCTGATGCTGCCGCATTTCTCTCTTTATCAAGCTCAATACAAACCGCTGCTCGAGCAACTCGCTCTTTTTCTAATGATTCTTCTAAGGCCTTGATAGAGTTTTTTTCTTCATATATAACCAAAGATTGTTCTTTTGATGTATTTGAGTTGATATGTTCATTAACTGATACAAGTTTTTCAATTTCTAGCCAATGAGTTTGATTGACCTTTTCTACTACCTTTTCAGCATCTGCAACAAGAGTTTAGTATTAGAAATGTGATCTAACATCGGAATATAACAGGATAAAGACTAATATATAAGAGATATGAATAATATCACTCATTGCCAATTGATTTTGAGTTGAAAGTTTATAATAGTGTCAGAGTCTGATCAATTATGTAGCCGACCCTTGATGACTAACGAAATCCATTATTTGGAGAGGGCATATTAGGAATGTAATATCTCACATCAGACATATAAAATGACAAAGACTAATATATAAGGGATATGAGCCAGTTCACTAATTGCCAATAGGTTTTGAGTTAAAAGTCCATAGTCTTAACAAGGTATTAGAGTCTGATCCGATATGTAGCTTAACCCTTAATGGCTAACGAGATCCACTATCTCAATCAAAAATATAAAGAGACAAAGACTAAGGTATATGAGTCAGTCCACTTATTGCCAATTAGTTTTGAGTTGGAAATATATAATCTTAACATGGTATCATAACCTAATCCGATATGCAGCCCGACCTTTCATGGCTAAAGAGAACCACTATCTCGATCAAAAATATAAAGAGACAAAAACTAATATATAAGGGATATGAACTAGTCTATTCATTATAAATTGGTTTTGAATGTATAATCAAAATCATAACCTGAAAAATGACATTATAGAGTAGTTTAACATAAAGAAAAGATAACCTGTGTGTTCATCATTGGAAAATCTCTCATCATTAGGCTGCAAAGAATGTGATTTTGAAGTCTCATCAAAGGCTTCTGATGAAGAAATCGATCTAAGACTTCCGAAACTCGCACGGCCTCTCCTATGGTTCTTAAGACCGTTTCTTGATTTTCGGCTAGCGAAACGCTTGCCTTTCATGCTCTGATGAACATTCGTCGAATCAAATCCGCCACGTTTATTGTTGATCACATTATCATCTGTTTCATACTTAACTCTAGCATTGCTTATATCACCACTATTCTTTCTCACCAGCTTCAATCCAAGAAACCGGTTCGAATCATCGTTAATCGAACCAAAGGGGATTTTGGTTTTTATAGATCGATCTACATCTGAGATTCTCTCTGATGCATAATCCATAAGATCACCTTGAAGGCTTTTCTTCATGTTTGGATCAATGAAACGTCCATTGTGAAATCTTGGAAGAGAGAAACCAAGAAACTCTAGAAATCTCAAAATGAGATGTATCAAAAGAGATGTACATAGAAGCAAATAAGCTATGGTTAGATTAAGAAATGCTCCTATGAGACTTGTGATATCCCAATTATGTGTATCTAAAGATGGCATTTTTATGTGAATAGATGAGTTTCTTTAGATCAATGTTGTTTCAGACAATAACTTCCGAAAATGTATGAGAAAAATCCAAAAACACTGATAATCTTCTGAAAAGTTATAATAATTAGAAGGAAAAAAACATCAATTAAAGCAAATGGTTTTGAACCACATGTTGGATGAATCTCAAATAGGTAGAAAAGTTACTATTTTGAAAACATCTTAATTGATAATTACCACAATAAAAAAATTTCAAAGAACAATGGGTTCTTCAAAGATTTAGAAAATAAAAAGATTGATTTATTGAAAGTTCACAAATGTAAATTAAGATGGATTTTTAGATTTTCAAAAAGTTACGATACTTTTTACATACAATGCAAACAACATGGCCACTCCTGAGATTTTAAAGATCGCAATCCACAGAGACAAACAACACACTTTCAGTTTAATGTTGAATCAAGCTAAGACAATAATAAAGAGTTTCTTGTAGCTGAATAAAAAGCAAATACTAAAACTAAACGAAGGTAATTCAATAATAAAAAGCGTGAGACATTAGGAAAATCCAGAAGTAGTCAGATTATCATGTAGGGATGTTCTTTGAAAATAGGTCTCAAATAGAAAAGGAATAGACTAATTTCCTTCCGAAGTATTAAATCCATGTGTTCGAATTACTAAAAACAAACTCTCGCCGTATTTAGATAATTCAAACATGCATTACATAATATTTGATAAGTTCATAAGCCCCTAAGACAATATTCCCGCAAGAAAAGACACTTATTCATCTAGACTAGCTCATATCTCTAAAACTAATCCCTTTCAGTTTATAACCTAAAATCAACGAACTAGTTAAATACTTTAATTCATGCATTAAGATCAAGTCTAGACTAAGAATCTAATAATTTCGATCCCCTTATGGTAAACTTAACAATCAAACATGATTTTCGTGGGAAACCCTAAAACCTAACTATGGGACTACACAAACGTTGAAAAGCAAGAACAATTCAAAATCAAAGAAGAACACATAATACCAATAGATAAAAGTAGATATTGGATAAACAAAATCAGAGTTCCGAATTCTTCTCCAAATACAAAGTTTGAATCCGTCTCTCTGTAAAAGCTAGAATTGTAAAAGCGTAAAGGAAATAAAATGTATACCCAAAAGGCTTATATAGTCTAAAAAAAATAAAATAAAACAGGAAAAAATGATAGACTTGAGGACTTGAGTAAAAAATTGGAAATTCTCTAATTCTTCTCGAGTGCATGGAACGATCGATCGTTTTGGTCGTGTTTTGGATCGATCGTTCTGGTAGAGATGATCGGTCTTCTGAATTGCTCTGAAATGCATCTTTTTGCTCCAAAACGACTCGAACATCTAGAATCATGAAAATATACCAAAATCGCAAGGAAAACACTAGGATAACACATAATAACAAGCATAAATGCCCACCATGTCTTAAAATCTAGTAATATCACAACTCCCTTAGCGCCGCCGCCGGTGGGTTCCGTCCGACTTCTAGGCGTTTTTGAGTGGAGGCATTCTTCTTCTTTTCTTCTTATTTGTCCGGCTTCTAGGCGTTTGTGAGTGGATGTTTCTTGGTCCTGGTTCTGGCTCGCAGCTAGACCATCATAGTCAAGGGTCCGGGTCGACTAGTCCATGGTTGCGGGTTCTCCTGCAGAAGCCCCTGTTCCCCGGGCAGCTACGTGGTTCAAGGCGTTATCGGCTCGCGTTTGGCTCTTCTCTCCTCCATGACCATGGCTGTCATCCCTGTCGTGGCTGCTCTTTTAGGCGTTTTCCCGATGATCATTATCGTCTTTGCCATTTCTGGTTGTGGTTAAGGTGCTAGTCTATGTTAGTCGGTTCCTTCAGATTTCGTTGGAGTTAGCTCGTTTTCATTTGAGAGGTAGTATTTAGAATCATATAAGAGGGACTCGTCGGTTGCTGGTGGACGACTTTCCCTTCATCCAAGGACGAATCCAACCCATTTTTCTAATGGGGACACAAATATTAGTTAAAAAATTTAAATAATATCTTAATACATTTTAATTAACTCCTTACAAATGCATTCTACATTCACTTATAGCTTGAAATCTCTTTCTCACAACTTTATTTTTAACATTTCCAAATAATTCATTTTTAATAAAACAGACTAAATAATCACTTAAAATTTGATATCCAATTCGGTTTTGTATAGCTATTTTCACTAACTTTATCGCATAATAACATTTTTCAACAATCGCAGTGACAATCGGTAAAATTAAAACTAATTTTAAAAGCATGTATACAAAAGATGTGCTAGATGCATTTATGTTTCTACCATCATACAAATAAAAAATACTTATATAATATATGAATAAAATTTATTTGAACTAATATTTCGAAATCAGAATCATATATAAACAAATATACTTAAATAATAATGAGTTTAACAAAACAGAAACATATATTTTTAAAATTTGTTTATGGGTGCACTCTAAAATTTAAATAAAAATTAACAAAGAATCTTAAAATCTTAGGCCATCATTATCGGGAGGTCCTTAATGGGTCCTTGGGCTGAAATTTTTTAAAAATAAAAAAAGGCTTAATTCTTTGCGACGTCCCTTAGTTTAGGACGACCTTCGTTGAGTCCGAAGAAGCTACACGACGATGCCATCGAAGATCCGATCTTCACTTCTTCTTTTCGATGATGCAAATTGAATCAAATTGATCCGAATCGGTTTCTAGTTTCGATGAGGAACAAGAATATTGGATTTATTGGAGATTCTTTGAACGAGAATTTCTTAGTTTCGTTCTCGTGATTTGATTACATGGAAGAATCCAGAGGAAGAAGAAGGAGAAGCAGAGGGGTTCCTCTTTTGAGATTCAACAAGAGTGAAGGTAGCTATAACCATGGCTGCCTCCTGTACTCGTATCGCTACATGAAGCACTTGGAAAAGTGTTGGCGGAGGATATTCGTGCTCCTGACCCTCTCCCTCCATACCCTGCTTCCGTTAAGGTGAATAGCATTCATTAATGAGCGAATTTAGCCATTAATTGGTCCTTAATCAACACACTGTCTCGTCGTTTTTCTTATCTCTGTATTACGATTGATGTACATACTGGTCTGATGATGTTCGTGAATTGGTTGTATCTTTATGACTGTGTAATGTAAACTTGAGTATAGATTTGTGTGCTTGAGGCGATTAATGAACATTACAGCGTCTTGCGATGAAAGACACTTTATAATTAGTCTGTACGTGTGAGGTTGAATGTGCTTAAAATGGAAATTTTGAGTTTCTCTATACATGTTTCTTCTTTAATTTGATTGAGTTTGCATGTTTGAACCATGGAAATTGAGAAATGAAGGATGTAAGGCAAGCTGATGATAGGATTACGAGTAATACATGAATAACTTGACATTATCGTTATTTATGTTGTTTAGGATGGATACGCAGTTGTTGCTTCTGATGGTCCTGGAGAGTACCCTGTAATTATAGAATCAAGAGCTGGGAATGATGGACTTGGTGTGACTGTTACTCCTGGAACTGTGGCTTACGTAACCACTGGTGGTTAGTATATCAGATTCGGTGCAAAATCTCTTACTGTTGATTTGTATCATATGCTCATAGGGTTTTAAGTTTTAAAAGTAAAATACAACCGTATCATAAGCCAATATTTACTTTTGTTTTGTACTTAGAATTCCTTACTAGAATTTGTCTTTTGCTTGTGTCTGCATAGAGAAGTCTCAGAAAAGTAGCTGTTTCTTTAATTTCAACCTATGTTCTTCTCTGATTTGTTTCTCTTTAGGACCTATACCTGATGGTGCGGATGCAGTTGTCCAAGTCGAGGACACTGAAGTAATTGGAAACGTCTCAACTGAATCGGAATCAAAAAGAATAAGAATATTGATTCAAACCAAGAAAGGGACCGACATTCGTAGAGTGGTACGGTTTCTTCTTTCTCGCTTATGTAATCAGTCTTGTAGTTGATCTCTTTTGTTTCCTTTATGTCTGACTGGCTGGTTTATAAGTGTAGTATCATATTGTTCTTTTTAAAATACTGGCATTTTCTGGGCTAAGAAAGTTTGGGCATTTTCCAAAAACTAAAAAATCAATTAAGAAACTTTACTAAAAGTCCTACCAATAATCCAACTTTTCAACCAAAGTCCTTAAGAAAAGTCCTACAGATTTTTATTATTATTCTAATCTAAGGACTCGCATATTGGTCCAACCAATAATGATGCCCTTAGGGGTGCACGTGGACCCGCACCCTATGCTCTGCCTTCGCCAATGCCTTCATCTGACTTATTCTCTCGGAGTTTGGAGTTGGTGATTTATTCCGCATTCTAGTGTCTCTTTGATCTTTATATCGTTATGGTCTTTGTTTGGAGTAGTTTTCATTTTCCCTATTTCTGGTTGTTTAGACCATGATTATTGCAGTTTCTTAAGGGGGATTTTAAGTTGTAGACCCCACAAAAAATTAAGAGACAACCACTTATGTCTCTTAAACTGGATCCGTTTTTAACAAAAATCGTGGGCCCCACTGTCACGTGGCGGCCCACGATTGGTCAGGTATATTTTTATTATTATTTTTTCAAAATAAAAAACAAAAGCTCATTTAAGAGCTCCTTTTTTGTATCTGTGCATTGATCATGCTCTTAAACCTGTCTAATGTTTGTTAATATCTCTGGGGATTTCTCCTTTTTCCGTCGGCTCTGTTTTTGGAATTGTCTTTCAATTGCCGACTTTTGTATAAACTATGTAATCTCTTTTTATTTATCGTTAGACGGAAAAATGTATGTTAATAAAATATAGAATTTTCTCCAAATGGATAACTTTATGTTTCATTAATTAAAGAATAGGTACTTTAGAAAAAGATTTATGAAATGATACTTTCATCATAATTAATGACTTTTTCCCCCTAATTTAAATTTGAAACTTCTTATTTTACTAATTAATAAATTTATCATTACAAGTTTTTGATATTTAATTTCTAATATTATTTAATTTATTACTTTATATATGGAAAATTGTAAAGTTATTTGAAAATGATATAACTTGTAAAGTGAAAACCCTATATTGGATTCTCTCTCCCACATTGTAGACGTCATTTGTAATCTTCAAAAACTCTCTCAACAAAATTTTTAGATTCAAATTTATATTCCTTTGTACAACGACCAATTGTTGAAGGGTTTGATCGGTAAGGATTTTCACCTATGGTTTGATAACTTTTGAACTTTACAAGTTTACACTTTCTGTCTCCATCGATTTTAGAATGGTTACTACAAATTATATCAATGCATTCTATTGACAAATCTTCTTTTACCACCTCTCATAAACAGTAAGTACCTTCACAGATCGTGATGATACATCTTTTACGCAATTGTTCTTCTCATTCTTTTCTCACATGGAATGTATTCTAATTCAACATTTTTATTTTTAATTGTACATGTTTTATGTTTCTGTATTGCAAATATTTTCACAGGTTTTGCTTTTGTATTTTTTTGTTTTCCTGCAAGCTTTTTTGGGTATTTTTTGGTTCTTATTTTTGTATCAATAACATTTATGAGGTTTTCTGAGTTAGTTTCATTCACAGTTAAAGCATTCTCATTCACAAATTCTATTTTCGCCTTCATGTGAATATAGACTTCATTCACGACTTGAATTTATAATCCATATTATCTATTTTGGTGCCTATGGTTTCCTCGTGTAGATCATCACAACACATATACATCTTCACCATTCAGAGAAATGATAACCAAAAAAGAGTTGTTTCACGTGCATCAAGACATTCACAACTGTATTTGTTTCATTCACATTAACTACTCGTGTGCACATATCACATTCACATGAATCAATTTCATGCACATATGACCTTATAATGTCAATGTAATATTATGTATGTGTAGGTTTATGAAGTGTAATTTTATGTTTCCTTATTTAGGTAACATTCAATGTCATAATCTTTATCACAAAATCCCATATCGAGAAGTCAATTATGGAATGTGAGTCTTTATTACAAATTCTCACTAGATGATGTCCCGTGCACATTTTATCATGTTAAAGTTTCTAAAGTTAAATTTATTATCAAGCTCATAAATGATTATTTTTTTTTGAAAAATAACTATATTTACTATATATTTTTATGTTATGTCCGTCGTGGTCTAAAGATGAATACCACGACGAATGTGACAATTTTTTTTGTTATGAAGTATATTATTTCATTTAAAATTCACAAATATAAAATATTCTAGTTTTTTGTTATATTTGATTTGATTATTTATTTTAACCCAAATACTAAAATAATCAACATAAAATTTTAAATTAGATGTCTATAAATAAATTAGATTGCCATTATAATTTATAACTTTTAGTATATTTATATTATGTTATTATTCCTCTACTCATTTTTGCATTTGATGTGATTTTTTTACAAAAAATAGATTATGTAATATATATGTCCGAATTTTAAAATTTTAAATCATGACATATAGAAATTTTTATTATTATTAATTTAACATTATATAACTAATAGTTTTTATTTTCAATAAAAATATGAAAAATAAAAAGTAAAAATATAAAAAATATATGTATAATAAAAGTGAATATCTAAACTTTATTATTCGAGATGAATACTATAAAATTTATCAATTTAAAAAAATAAAAATTACAATAAATGCATCAGAATATTTAAAAAAATTGTAGAGCCACCACGTATGACTAAAATGCTTCTCCTTTAATATATTTAAGATATCAAAAAGACAATTATGGAACATGCACAATTTCCATAATCAATTACGAGGTAAAAATATATATAAAAGAGAATTAATCACAATTTTTGAAAAAGGTAAAAATATCATAACATAATTAATCACAATATCTCAATACATATTTGGTTCATGTGAATCAATTTCATTAACATATGCATCTTACAATTCACATTTACAATTATGCACCTATTTGCTTCACATAAATAAAATGCATTCACATATGTACTTCTACAACAAAATTTGAATGAAGTTTCCTTAACAATCGACTAATTTATGGGAATGCTTAACTCAAAATACTATTTCTTTAGAATTCTTTGTGAATGTATGTATCTTTCATATTTTCTTAACAATCGAATTTTTTTTTTTTTTTCACCATTTGGGCCACAACAGGCCGGTCCAATAGCCAGTTCCTGCATAATAGCAGACAATTTCTACATTATCGTAGGCACGGAGACTCGATCCCGGGTGGGATGGTGCTACCTGCCGCATATGGACTTATGAATGCCATTAGGCTAAAGCTACTTCTCCAATCGACTTATTTATATTAACGAATTAGGTGTTTAATTCATGTAGGTATAACAAGTTTACTCTACCAAACGAGTTCATAAGGTAAGATAAGTTTATTAATGTGAATTCCATTTAGTGTTTTTGGCTTTAATTACAAAACTTCTATAATTCAAATTAAAGACAATTACGGAAATGGTATATTGCCATAATCAATTAAATGATGGAAATAATAAAACCATATTAGCACTAAATATTATAATTCGCAAATTATTTTAATAACAGATTTTTTTAAGGGCAATTTCTTCAAAATTTTTATTGCCTATAAAAAACTACATAAATCACTAATTAGTTTTGATTAACTACCTTATTACCAATATGTTTGAAATAGTACAATTTTAGCAAAAAGAAAACTTTAAAATATATAATAAAAATATGTTATTTTGAAATTATTTTATTATTTATATATTCTTTTTTTTTTGCAAAAATTAATAGTCATACGAAATATATATATATATATATATATATTGTATAATATAATTTATATTATGTTGTTATAAAATTAATGTTTTTTTCGTGTGTGGCACGAGACATCATCTACTATTTTAATATATGGAAGTGATTTTGAGGTTGTTAAAAGTTCAAATTTGCATCATTTTCCATTGAAGTTAGACTATAGATAGTTGTTAAATCGTACATTATATAACCGATTATAGATAGGATCTTGTCAACCCAATTATATCAAACAAACAAAAAAAGCTTGTTATAATATTGGAAAGAGAGTTTATTTTATTTTTTTGATTTAACTAACGAGACGCTTAGAAGTTATCGACATCTAATCGCAATACCAAAGAATTATACATTGGAATTGTATGTATTGAAATGTGATGGTCACCATGTAGCTTAAAACTATGGTTCAACATCAAACGACGAAGAAGTTGTAGCAACATCGTAATTTGAAGAAACAGTAAAACTCACTTTGTTGTCCAAGTTCAGACCAATGTTAAAATCATCATCTATTTCCTCTACTTCGTCTTCAACTATATCACTATGTGGTTGTGATGTATCTCCAGTTGGCGAGCGAATTCTTTCTAGTTCCATTGATACTTCTCTCATGTTTGGACGCTTTTTTCCTTTAAGATTTAAACATCTCTTTGCAACTTTTGCTACCGCCATGACTTGCTCTTGCTTGCAAACCTCTTTGATTCGAGGGTCAATAATGTCGACAAGGTTGTTGTTTTTCATTGCAAGAATAAAGTAAGTTACCAATGTTCTGTTTTCTTGAGACCGTAGAAAAGAAATCGGTTTTTCCCCAGTGATAAGCTCCACCAACACTACTCCAAAGCTATAGACATCGCTTTTGTCGGTGAATTGGCTAGACTGATAATACTCTGGATCAACATATCCAGCAGTACCTGAAACTACGGTAGTTAGGTGGGTATGATCAACCGTTACCGATCTTGAAGTGCCGAAATCAGAAACTTTGGCTCGATATTTTTCATCCAACATTATATTTGTAGTTTTGATGTCTCTATGATAAATAGGAGATGATGCAGCAGAATGAAGATATGAAATTGCTTCAGCGACATCTATAGCAATGTGCAATCGTACTTCCCAAGAAGCTAAGTTGTAACCATCACACTCGTCATGGAGAAGCTCGAAAAGATTGCCATTAGGGATAAACTCGTAGACCAAAAGAGGAACTTTTGTCTCAAGACAACAACCTAAGAGTTTCACAATGTTTCTATGGTTGAGTTGCGATAATATGACAACTTCATTGATGAACTCTTCTAGTTTGTCTTCGTCCACAACTTTAGATTTTTTCACTGCTACAATTTTACCATCTGTAAGCATTCCCTTGTATACAGTACCTTGACCACCTTGTCCAAGCACTCTATTTACACTGAAATTTTCAGTTGCTTTCTCTAATTCCTTGGCATTGAATATTGTTGTCTTTTCGATGATGCCTTGTGTTGAAATCAATTGTTGTAGTAAAAGTAGACCTCCATTGCGTTTGAAAAACATTTTTTTCATGTTGATTTTCCTTCTTCTTTTAAACATTTTGTATAACAAGAAAGTTACACCAACAATGATCAACACACCAAAACCCACACTAAATCCTGCAAACTCCACAAGAAAGAAGAAGTGAATATAATCAAAAGTAATATACAATGGGTGCAAAATGAATCTGTGTAGAAATTGAATAATTTTACCTATAGTAATTGGCAAAGTTTTGTTTTTCTTAGGTACACATTTATAACTTCCGGGAGTATTCACACAAGTGTCTCTTTCACCACAAATGTAACTTTTAGTATGATTCGAAAATTCACACTCATCGATGTCTATATCATAAAAATAAATTCCAGTTAGAGGATGAGCACACAGTTATTAATGTGATAGCTTGCACGTATTCTTGTTAAGTTCAGTGCTGGTCCTGAGATTTTAAAGGTCGCAAGATAAAATAAAAAATATGGACTGACTCTTAAAATAAAATTTTGAAAATGGGCCGATTCTTAAAGTAAAATTTTGAAAATATAAAATGAGCTTCAAACTCGTGCTTAATCTGCTTGGCCTCATGACCGCCCTAATTATGTTGACATTCATCGATGTCTAAATCATAAAAATATGAAGATATTCTAGCTAGATGATGAACGCATAATTATTAATGTGATGTTTACACAAACATTAGACTTTGCAAAGTTCAAATTTTATGCAACAAAAAAGTTATGAAAAATTGTATGAAGTGAAAACTTTAATTGTAGGTATTATGGCTAAATTTTGGCCCGGAACAATTAAACCATCAATATTTTTATGATTAATAATAAAAAGTAGGTATAGCATTTTGGATAATTCTTTTATTCATTATATTTAATAAATTAAGGGATTTCCCCCATCACTTACCAAAAATAATAATAAAAAGATGTAAGAAATTATTTCGGAAATAATTTAACTGCCGTATTTGAAGTTTCAAAATAAAAATAAAAGCATAAAATATTTTTTCGACTAACTTGCGAATAATAAATAAATAAATAATAAAATAATTTGTCAAAAATTATCATCCAATATTTTCTAAACACATTTAAAATTTAATTTATGTTTTTGATTAACTTCGGACCATATGTAAAAAAATATTTTTCTTGGTTAAATATATTAATGATAAAATCAACTGGTACAAAATTATCGACTAATTATGATAACTTGTAAAATTTCTCTTTTTTTGATAAGATTTATGTGAACATTTTCAAACAATTATTTTGGTTGAAACAAATAAAATATGAAACTATTTTAGATTCGTGAAAAGTAAATTTATTATAAAAAGAATTACCAACCTTTGCATCCGTGGTAAGCATAAGGGTTACCTCTGTAACCTTCGATGCATTCACATCTTATATCTTTGATATCATTTGTACTCGTACTATAGTTGTAGCATGAGCATGGTAACTTTCCAAAGTCCGTTGGATATATTGCGCACCCGAAAGACTCGATACTTGAGAGATTCTCTGGAATCACGTATCTTAGTTGGACTGTAGTATATTTCCTATCGTAAAACCATTGTGGATCATTAGAGAAATTAGACACTTGTAAAGATCGGTTAAATTCGTCTGTTAGAAAGGCTACTTTGCATCCTCCTCCTCTACTGCGAAGACTATTTTGGATACTAATACCGTATACAGTTATATGCTTAGGTATATTGGACTGACAATAACATCCATTACCATTACTACACTTCGATGTGTTTTTTGGCTTGCAACTTGTGATGCATTCCACAGATCTTGGCTTAGGCTCAGGATTCGTCAACGTAGCGTTGTTGTTGCACCCAATAGCTACTAGGTGGTTGGAACGACTAATATAAAACGGAGAGTTGGTTAAATTTAAAGACCCATCAAACGTATTTCCCTCAGTGCTGATGGAACATCCCAAAGAAGTTATGTTGTTTTTGATTCGAACTGATGGAAATGGTGTATTGTGATGACCGAAGCTCACAACTTCTTTGCTAAGCTTGGGTTGATAAAGGACAACCTTTCCAGAACTAGAAATGTTGCATTCAATTTCAAACCAGTCATTGTAATAACAACCCTTTCCAATTCCAAAGGGAAACCGTATGGAGATGTTACCACAATAAGTTGGACAAGATGTAGTGAGATTTGGTGAATCAAAGATCCATATAAGAAGCAATAAGAGTAGTGCACACCTCATACTTTCTCTGCTCACTTTTATTCTCTTTTTTGTGTTTTGTTTGGAAAACTAAAACATAGTGAGAAGTGAGAACACTTGTAACATCTTCTCCATCCATAATACACGTTGGGAGAAAAGTTTAAAAGTCTTCCTATACAAGTCAACAGAATGGATCTTACAAAGCAACAAAGTGGACCTTACATACTTACTAGCAAATTGCAAGATGATAGTGATTTCACTCTTGTCCACACTTGATAAAAAGATAAGAGTTTTATGTGGTGTTGCTTAACCAAAAGATGTGCACTCAAATAAAATGTAGGTTTAACAAGGTGTAAATAGTTTAGTGGTTGTCACTTCTACAACTTTGTTACCCGATTAACCACTTAATACACAAATATATTTTTTATTTATGAAATTTGAATTACTAAATCGGTATATTGAAAAAATAAATAAATAGATGTAGATCTATTAGGCAAATAAGGACCTAGAATGTATTGTCATCAATTTGTCAACCTAAATTGTGGGATGGCCATAATTACATCATTAATGTGTTTCATCAAATTTTTATTGCCGAATAAATTTACTTATTATACGCATTTAAAGAATCATAAAACTTTTATTGCTTTTAATATTCTTCATCAACAAGAATTGAGTGGCCTAGTGTTTATGTCACCGCTAGGACTGGGCATATAAACCAAAATCCGAGCCGAAAAAACCGAAACCGAAACCAAAAATTTCTTCCAAAGAATCTGAACGGTTCCTATATATCTCAATCCGAAAAACCGAATCCGAACCCGAACCGAAACGAAATCCGAAAGTATAACCGAAAAATTCGTATATATATAACTATATATGTAATTGCGATTGAATAATTAGGATTTTATGTAGAAAAATAGGTTTTTAGTAAGGTAACTAGGATATTTATGGGTTTTTGTCCGATATTTTGGATTTTTGATTCGATTAACTTGGATTTTAGCTAAGTTGTTCGGATAATTTGGAATTTTTTACGGATATTTTGGAGTTTCGGTTCCATTTCGGATCCTAATAAAAATGAAAAAACCGATCCGAACCTGAAAATCTGAACCGAATCCGAACCGAATCCGAACCGAATTTTTAAATAACTTGAACGGTTTCTATATGTCCCTAACCGAATTATCCGAAATCCGAATTATCTGAACCGAATCCGAACTGAAAACCGAATGCCCACCCCTAGTCACCGCTATTGTCTTGTTACCAGACTAGAGTTATAATCTGGACACTAGTATAACAAGTGTATTTTTTCCTATTTATGAAGTTTGGTCTACTGGACCGGCAAATTGTTGGCTCAGAAATTAATGTGACAAAAAAAAAATTTCTCCATCCATAATACACGTTGGGAGAGAAGTTTACAAGTCCTCGAACACAAGTCAATAAAATGAATCTTACAAACTTCCAAATTCCAATAAATTGCAAGATGACAGTGATTTCACTCTTGGCGACAATTGATAAAAAGATAAGAGTTTTATGTGGTGTTACTTAAGCAAAAAAATAAACATTTAAAATTAAATAGATGTAGGTCCATATGACTAGAACGTACGTAGAATATGTTGTTACTTCATTTACACGCAAATGAAAGAATCTTAAAACTTTTATTGATTTTATGATTCTTACTTAATGGTGACACGAAATAAGTGGTGCTGAAAAGAAAAAAATAAGCGGGACGATACGATTAAGTGCGGTGTGAGAAAAAAATTAGCGGTGCAAAACAATTACGGTTTTAATAAAATAAGTGGTGCGGGATAATGTTTCATAAAAATCTATAAGAAAAATTCCCTTGCCCTTTTGTTTTTTTAAAAAATATGCATAAAATTCCGAATAGTTTCATATAGTTTTGAATACATTTGCTAAAATGAAACACTTATTTTACCAATATGTGGATGACTTATTTATTAAAAGTTACTTTAGCAAAATGAGTACCCTAAGCTTTTTATTGGTAATATGACACTTTGTCACAAAAATTTGAAAATAGGTATTTTGTCATCTTTTAGATTTGCTCTTATTTCTAATCCGTGAGTACGTAATGTAAGAGACCTGCAACATTCATAAATATTATGTTAGATAAATATAATATAATATTTATATGAATTTAGTAAACACCCTAAATTATACATGATCCGCTTGTGTGACGAGAATGAAAGGATCATATTTTTCAAGTTTTTTATGGGAGTTGGTCGAAATCACGCCGAATTGTCTACTTTAACACCCCTACCATCCGTTGGATCATACCAATCACACATGAAGACAAAACATCTTAAGTTCAACATCTCTGAATAATAGACCTCCAATATCTCTCAAAGAATGCCATAGTGCACAACATATCCAGACGACGATATACCATGATCTAAGGTCGTCCTATCTCTTCTAAGACGTTAATTTTGAAAGCGAATCCCCTCGTGCAATACTTTGGGTATGACGTAGCAATGCTGTTTGGCCCTCTTGCAATATCGACCAACCAAGTTAGAAATGTTCGACCCTTAGATGTTTCCTCGCAACCTATATTTACATATATATTAAAAGTTAGAATTTTTCAAACTATATTACTTCTAATTGAATAAAATCAACCACTTACATCAGCCACTTAATGAACTCTTCTTGTTTTAGAGTCTCAACTTCGTCTTCAGATTTATCCGAGAAATAACCACGGACAACTGCTTTGTATAACCTTCAAATTTTGAAATAATCACAAGTTATAAACTATATGTATAATAAAAAATTTAAGATGCTTAAAGTACTGAACTTTTACCTTTTATATTCGAGCATATCGTCACAATTAGTAAGGATATACATATGTAAATGGTTCCACTCCTCAGATGTAAGTCGGCGACTTTTACCCTTCCCGTTAAGTCGTCTAACATGTCGAAACATGCTTGGAACATAAGCTGGGTACATGGAATGTTCTCCACCGTCGTCATGTCGACTTGTTTTACGACTTTTTCTTGGAACATCTCTTGAAAAGTAATATTGTGCGAAATTTGCAGCTTCTTCATTGATGTTCTGTGCCACAACAGAACCCTCGACTCTGCTTAGATTTTTCACCTTTTTCTTCAAGTGGAACATGTTCCTATCAAAGGGGTACATCCAACGATATTGGACCGGTCCACCAAGTGATGCTTCACGTGAAAGGTGAATCGTAAAATGTTCCATGACATCGAAGAATGATGGTGGGAAAATCTTCTCCAAGTCGCAAAAGATCACTCGTATGTTCGCCTGAAATGTCGAAATACCATCAACGGTAAGTGTCCTCTTCCAAAGATCACGAAAGAAAGTCCCAACCGCTGTAAATGCAAAGAAAACATATAAGTAATCAATGATTAAGACATTAAAGTAATTCATACACAATTTACTAAACTATCACATGCAATGGCTTCATGAACATCATTCGGCAGGAGATTCTCAAATGAAAATGGAAGAAGACGTTGCATTAATACATGACAATCGTGGTTCTTCATTACAATGAACTTGCCTTCTCCGATATCAACACAATTCCTCATATTAGGAGCGTACCCATCGGGGAATTTGACCCTATGAATAATCCAGTCGAAGAATTTAGGCTTTGCATTCTTTGATAATCTAATTTCCGGAATTGGACAACTTCCATTGCAGTTGATGTGAAGCTCAGGACGAGAAAAAATGTCCGGCAAGTCTAATATGAACTTTAAATTGTCTTTGGTCTTCCCTTGGAAATTTAGAACTGTGTTCATTATGTTGTCAAAGAATTTCTTCTCCACATGCATCACATCTAAGTTATGCCTCAACAAACGTGTTTTCTAGTAAGGCAAATCTCATAATATGTTTTTCTTGTGCCATTTATGATTTATACCTGCATACTCAACATTGACATGTCAATTCCCACCAACATTTGCATCATTTGTCATAACAACACCATAATCTTCCATTTTTCTTAAAAGATATGTGCCATCTAATTCAGGTGGTGGACCGTCAACACATCTCTTCTTTGTGAATAATGTAGTTGATCGACGATATGGATGACTCGGGGAAAAAACCTTTGGTGACAATCAAAACAATATGTTTTTCTTCCATTACTCAGCTGGAAGGAATCAGTGTTATCGGCACAATATGGAGATCGTAGTTTCCCGTGAGTTGTCCATCCTGATAACATGCCACACGCTTGGAAATCTCTTATAGTCCACAAAAGAACCGCACGCGCCTTAAAAATTTGTTGTAAAGACACGTCATACACATGTTCCCCATATTTCTATAATGTCTGCAACTCATGTATCAGTGGTTGCAAAAACACATCAAGCACTCGTTTCGGATATTCAGGCCCTGGTACAAGAACAGAGAGACATAGAAACTCTCGGTTCATACAAAAAGATGGCGGCAAATTGTAAGGTGTAACGATGACTGGCCACAAAGAATACTTTCTACCGTGCTTCCCGATGGGCTGAATCTATCTGTACTTAATTCGAGATAAATATTTTTTGTCTCGCATGAAAAATCCGGATAAGTAGAATGAAAATGACGGCAAGCTTCTGCATAAGAAGGATGTGTAATCTCTCCATCGAATCTATGCTTCGCATGCCATCTCACTGTCGCAACTATTCTTTCAGACTTATACAACCTCTTGAACCTATATGTTAGTGGAAAATACCACATCCTCTTGTAAGGCACTGAAACTCTACCACCTGTATCCTTATACCTTGGTTTGCAACAATATCGACAACTCGTCCGGGTGTCGTCGCGTCTCCAATAGATCATACAATTATCGATGCACACGTCTATAACTTGATACGGTCAATCCAATCCCCGACACAAGTTTATGTATGTTGTAATATGAACATGGAGCATTGTTATCCTCTAGCAAGATATCTCTCACAAACTTGGCTATTGCGTCAACTGCATCATTAGGCAAGTTATAATATGTCTTTATACCCATCAACCTACTAGCAGATGATAAAGGCGAATGACCATCTCTACATCCACTATATAATGGCTGATACGCTGTGTCTAACATATCAAAAACTGTCGTGCTTCTAAATTTGGTTCTTCCTACGAAACCTGAGCCGTCTCTAAATTTTCTCTATAAACGTTATTATTTGAACCGTAGGTGCACCATAATCTAAAATCGTTCTAGGTTCCTCTATCCTAGCAGCCAATGGTTCGCTACCACTAGTACTAGCAACAAGATCAGGTCGTTCGCTACCGCTACTACTAGAAACAATATCATGTCGTTCACCATGTAAATACCAAATCTTATAACTCCTCATAAAACCATTCACATACAAGTGATTTCAAACCATATATATCCTGATATTATGATAACTCCGACATTCAGAGCATGGACATATTAACTTTCGACTGTGTTTTGCCCGAGGTTGTTGACATGCTGATTCCATGAATTCCATAACACCACGCGAATATTCATCGTTCAAAAGGTTCGTATCTGGATCCATTTTTCACCATCCATCCATGATAGAAAATAAGGAGTAATAGACACTTTGTAACAAAAATTTGAAATAGGTATTTTTTCATCTTTTTTTTTATTTACCATGATTTATTATTCAGAATATACTCTTAATTATTTTTCATAAAAATCTATAAGAAAAATTCCCTTGTCTTTTTTTTTTAACAAAAATTTGCGTAAAATTCCGAATATTTTCATATAATTTTGAATACATTTGCTAAAATGTAACACTTATTTTTACCAATATGTGAATGACTTATTTATTAAAACTTACTTTAGCAAAATGAGTACCCTAAGTTTTTTTTTATTGGTAATAGCACTTTGTAATAAAAATTTGAAAATAGGTATTTTGTCATCTTTTAGATTTGCCATGATTTGTTATTCCGAATGTACTCTTAACTATTTTTAATAAATAATCTATAAACAAAATTTCGTTTTCTTTTTCTTTTTATTTAACATTTGACTTTTATTTTATTTTTATGCTAATTAAAATTTTATAAAAATGTTAAGAGATGTATTTTTGAGTTGGAAACCCATAATCCCAACACTTAGTTCCAACATTTGGTTTATTTAAATGTAGAAGCAAAATCACAATTCTAAAAAATGACCATATTGATAAATTTGATGAGAGCAAGAACACAAAAGTGTTTAGGAAGAATTATTAATAGCCTCTCATGAGAAATAAGTTACAACTAGGTACTCACCCGCGCTATGCGCAAGGCAAAATTATTAATTTTTTATACAATCTTTAATTTGTTATTTAATTAAGTTATGGA
>OVBE01000419.1:0-50930 GCA_900406425.1 Iberis pinnata
GTCAAGATCCCGAGGTCGTGGAATGCGATGCATCTTAAAGCATACTTCTGATTTCAGAAGTATAAGAAAGCATTGTAATCAAGTTTCTATAATTTGTCCCCATCA
Source organism: Iberis pinnata (assembly GCA_900406425.1). NCBI lineage: Eukaryota > Viridiplantae > Streptophyta > Magnoliopsida > Brassicales > Brassicaceae > Iberis > Iberis pinnata. The sequence continues at coordinate 106 of OVBE01000419.1, forward strand.
ATAAAGAAGCCTCTGCATTTTTACCTTAACACTTGGAGAATATGCATATACAAAAAATCGAAAAAAAGGGAGCCCAAACCGCACCCTCACGAGGGGCACGATCCGAGAAGCTGAAAAAGCTAAAAAATCGAAAAGCTAAAAAATACTTAAGTCAAAAGAGCTAAACAAAAGCTAGAAAACGCTTAAGTAAAAAAAAAACTTAAGTTAAAAAGCTAAACGAAAAGTTTAAATTAAAAAGCTAAACGAAAAGCTGAGATAAAAGCTAAACGAAAAGCTTAAATTAAAAAGCCAAACCAAAAGCTAAGATAAAAGCTAAAAATGGCTAAGTCTAAAAGCTAATACAAAGAGGCTAAAATAAAAGCTCTAAAAGCTAAGACGAAGAGGCTAAAATTAAAGCTGAGAAAAGCTAAGTGAAAGCCAAAAGCTAACAAGAGNTAAAAAGCTAAACGAAAAGTTTAAATTAAAAAGCTAAACGAAAAGCTGAGATAAAAGCTAAACGAAAAGCTTAAATTAAAAAGCCAAACCAAAAGCTAAGATAAAAGCTAAAAATGGCTAAGTCTAAAAGCTAATACAAAGAGGCTAAAATAAAAGCTCTAAAAGCTAAGACGAAGAGGCTAAAATTAAAGCTGAGAAAAGCTAAGTGAAAGCCAAAAGCTAACAAGAGGTTTAAGGCCTAAAGGCCGGACTAAAACGAAAAAGGATTTAGGTGAAAGCATAAACAACGCTTAAATAAATCCATCAAAAGTCTCCAATAAATAAAGCATCATGACCGGAGAGGATGGTCCTGAGAAAAGACAAACAAATCCCTCCAAGTCGAGCAGAGGAATCTTCGCCTTGGCTTCGTCAGACGCTTTCCTCGCAATCTCGCAATCAGCAGGAAGAACCTCGAGCTCTGCCTTGAGATTCCGGACCTCACCCTTCTCAATGTCTGAAAGAAGCTCAAGGTTGGCTTTTACTTCGCAGAAATACACAAGCGAGTCTCGGGCAGCACTCTGGGGAACAAGGTGAAGCTTCACCTGCTCAATCCCATCACAGACCATCTCGGCAACCGCTTTCTTCGCCTCGTCCCTAGCCCGTGCCGCATCAATATCTCGAGAGCTAGTAAGCGCGTTGAGACGAGCCTCTGCCTCCTCGAGACGAGAGGTAAGGGCGGCTTTCTCAGCCTCAAGCGCTAGCTTCTCCTAAAAATAAGCAAAGGACTCGGATCGTACCATCTTAAACTTCTCATGCATCTCGGTCCGATCCTCCTTGGCATCCATCGCGGTGGTCTCCGCGGCAAACATGCGACTGTGAGCTTCCTTCCACTCCTCCGTGAGCAAGGCAACCTGGTCCTCCGCAGCTTTCAAGCCGGATCCGTCTTTGGCGGCGGCAAGTTGGCGACCAAAAAGCTCGAGGGTACCATTGTACCAACCCAAAGACTGCATAAAATGAAGGACATAAAGCATGACCAACACTTAGTAAAAATAATGATGAACAAGAAGGAAAAAGGGGGATCCCATTTACCTCTCTGACGCTTCTAGAAAACTTCTTATGATGATCGCGAACCTCGTCCGGAAGATCCAGAATTCCCGGGACATTGCAACCCTCAAAGCGAAAATGGTGAAAGAGATGCGAGGATGAATCCGCGTCCGCAACAATTGACTTGTTCGCCTTGTAGTCAAATCCCCAGTCATACTTCTTCCTCTTTCCGTCACCCCGCGCATTCCCTTGTTCCGGGAGCTTCCTCTTCAAGGATCCTCGCGAGGAGGGAGCGCCTTCAGCAGGCAAAGGAGTATCCCGAGCTGCGGGCAAAGCGATGACGAGTCGGCTACCTGGCTTCGCGATAGCCGAGGGGTCGGCCGACACCATCGGATCTTTCCCAGTTCTCTTGGATCCCTTATCCGAACATGCGAAAAGAGGAGCAGCGGGGGAAGAAGAGGCAGCAGGGGGGGGGGCTTCACGACGTGCTGGCATGCTGGTATCCTGGGCAGCAGCATTCTTGGCTTTCCTGGCGGCACGGTAGGAAGTCATTGCGATGTCCTGAGTATCGTGGGGAGCAGAAACAAGAGGTTTTACTTAAAAAAGATCTTAATCGGATTGAACGATTCCCACCAAGACTTTGCCGTGCTACAAGCACAAATAAAATCTACGAGAGCGCGGGAGAGCTTAGGGAGCTTTCCTTTCTTCCGATTCAGCACTGCGTAAAGAAAACAAAAGATATAAGTCACAAAAGATAAAAATAATCACAATGGCAAGTAGACTCATTCACGGGGAAGTAAAAGTAGAGTCGCTTCCAATCCTCATCTTTCTTCGGGAAACTTGAGAGAATACTGCAGCGAGGGTTCGACATTGAGTAGAAAAAATCGGGTTGATCGCGAACCCTTCATATCGACTCAAGGCGGACTAGAGATTCGACGTCAAGCTCAAACCCGGTTTCCTCCGCAAGCTCTTGCAAACCCACTATAGTGTGAATGAGATTCGGAAAAATCTGAGCTACCGCTATCCCGAGATCATGCATAAAATGGATAAGAAGTTCCGGCAATGGGAAGTAAAGTCCACATTCCTTAAAGAAAACCCCATACGCACAACACAGACCGTTCCTAACTACCTTAGGGTTCTCTAAGCGAGACGGAGAGATAAGTTCCATGCCCCTCGGCACGCGACAATCATTTCGTAACTCTATCAATTTGTGTAGAGATAACCTGGAATACGGGTGAGGATCAAAAACAGGAGAACGGGTGGGAGCGTGACGAGGTGACGTGCCGACCTCAAGTGAAGGTGTAGGCATGACGGGTAAAGGCGGCGGTAGCTCTGGGGTGGAGCACGAGGAATCTTGGTCTGGAGTGAAAGAGACAACCTCGGTTCCACCCGACTCGGGAGAAGAGGCGCCTCTTCTTGAAATAGGAGGTGTACCCGATTCAAATAAAACTTGAGTACAATCCGACCCAACGGGTGTCAAGATCGTCTCACCCGGCGCGGTAGACTAAAGAACTTGTATCAGTTCGGATGGAGCATTCCCTAGCCTCGGTGCGGATGAAATCACGAACCCACGGCTCGGCTCGTAAGAGTTTGTGGGGTCTCGGTTCGAGTCGGCGGGATCGACAGTCACTCGGCTTGGCTCGGATGGTGCAAGCCCCATGCTTCAGCTCGACTCGGGGGAGGTCGCCGAATCTCGGCTCGGGAGGCCCATGCTTCGGCTTGGCTCAGGGGAGGTCACGGAATCTCGGCTCGGGAGACCCTCGCATCGGCCCAGCTCGAGGGAGATCACAAGACCTCGGCTCGGGAGGAACTCACCTTGACTCGGCTCGGGGGAAGACGCAAAATCTTGGCTCGGGAGGCCCATGCTTCGGCTCGGCTCGGGGGAGGTCGCGGAATCTCGGCTCGGGAAACCCTCGCCTCGACCCAGCTCGGGGGAGATCGCGAGGCCTCGGCTCGGGAGGACCTCACTCCGGTTCGGGTCGAAGGGCGTCGGTTTGGGCGAAGCGTCCGGCTCGGGGGTGCCGCGAGCAAGTGGAACAGCGCTCTCAGCTCGGGAGAAGTGGAGCTCACGGCGGCAGCGACCCGGCTCGGGGTAGCGGTTCGGCTTGGGTCAGCAGAGAGAGGAGAATCCAAGCCAAAAAAAGAATAGAGAGAAGAGAGAGAAGAAGGAGAAGAAGAAAAAAGAAAGGGGAAAGATGATATTTTTTCCCAAAAGAAAAAAGATATATAATAAAAAGAAAATTTAATAAAGAAAAAATGAATATATTTTACCAACAAGTGTAAAAAAGAAAAACGAAAACTTTTGGATCAAGAATGAATGATTTCTAAATTTTTCTTAAAACTTGTTGGAAAAATAAATTCTTTGAAGAACAATGAAGAACATATAAGAAAAGTGGCGCTTTGATCCAAAAAGATCGAAATTAGCACAAAAAACTGTTTTGCAGGACTAAAGTCACCGAAAAGCGAATTATAGCAGAGAAATCAAGCAAGAACGCGAAGAACACTCAAGAGCAAGTCTAGAGAGAATAAAGACTAATCGAAACCAAAAAAATTTCTATGAGAGAATTGTGAAGTGAAGTTACCTGGAAATCTTCTTAAGGGATTGGATTGCACAAAACCCAATAGAGAAGTGAAGAGTGGCTTTAAATAAGAAGTCACAGGAGAATAATTATGGCAAGAAGTAAATGAGGCCCCCGATTCTCTCCCAAAGATGCGATTTGCAGAATATCCTGATTGCCAAAGAATCAGACTAACAACACAAATTTCAAACTGATTGGAATCCCGTAATGTAAACTTCCATTATAGGATTGGGGGAGAGGCAAAATATGGGAGTATAAACTCCCTCGGGTCGGGTTTCCGGAAGTTAACCCGGTCCGATAAGTAATTGGGCCTCCCAAGCCCATTTCGGAAAAGTAAGCCCATGACGAAATGTGCTGACGAAATGTGCTGACGAAATATGCTGACGAAATGTGCTGACGAATGTGCTGACGAATGTGCTGACGAATATGCTGACGAAATGTGCTGGTGAGTGTGCTGACGAATGCGCTGACGAAATGTGCTGACGAATGTGCTGGTGAATGTGCTGGCAAATGTGCTGATGAGGAGAGCAATTTTGGCGCGGAAAGAAGCAGTCAGCACACCCACCTCCGCGAATCGCACCGCATTTATGTCCAAATCGGCAGTTACGCAGAGACTTCAGAAGAGAATCTCCGCAATAAATATCATTAAGAGGGCACATAAATGCGGGTTTGACAATAAATATATTGGGGGAGTGCCAATGTTTAGGGGTTCTCATTTTTTCCATTTGAAAACTCTAAGAAATTGTAATTCAAAGAATTTCATCAATAAACACGAATTTTTAGCAAACTTTCTGCAAATTTTCTATATTTTCGGTGTGAGAGATTCAGCTCTCACATAATTTTTGCTTGTTCAAATCTTATATACTCACGACAAGTACTACTATCGCTAATAGAATCTAAATTTTTTAACAATATTTTACTTTCGTAATGCATTTGTTTTGGTGCTAATTTTGCTTGATTCTGCAACTATAATTGAGCCTCTATTTCTAGATAGACACGACATAACAACTCATCTTCTTGTCGACTAAATGATGAGCTTCTATTTCTTTCCATATTTTTCTGTACTAAAGTAGGTGTTTGTTGAAGTCTGAGTTTTCCATTAGTTGAAGGCCATTATTTATACAAGATATATGTATGCATCTTATTTTTTAGATAATATTTGAATTTAACGATTGATAAGTAGTGAGATATAACGAACAATGTAGATTGAATTCTAAAGGTTTTCTTGTAATAGGATTTGAATCCAAAGGTTTATAATTAGTCGCATCTAACAAGCGATTGTAGATTAAATTCTATAGATTTTCTTATCTTAGTTATAGATAGGACTTGAATCCAACGATTGATAATTAGTGAGATCTAACAAACGGTGTAGATTAAATTTTGTAGATTTTCTATCTTATTTTAGATAGGATTTGAATCTAACAGTTAATGTTAGGTGAGATATAACAAACTATGCAAGTAGAATTCTAAAGATTTTCTTATCTTGTAACTTGGATAGGATTTTAATCCAACGGTTTATGACTTATGATATCTAATGAATGGAGGTAAATTAAGTTATCAAGACTAATTTTTTATATATAAATATATATACATGGACAATAGAATAACATTACCACATCACAATCTACTAAATATGAATTTTAATATTGGAGAGTGGATGATTGATGACATTGTAGCAGTGAAGAGAGAATAACATATTGTAATCAAATTGATGGCAAACAATAACCATTTTATTCATCAACTCACTCAAGAAAATGATCATGTAAGTCATCGGGGCTCTATTATCATTCACATAGTTGTGCATTGTGATAGAGAAAATGCTCAACATAATTTGTTTAATGATTATTTCTACACATTACATATGTTGTTTAAAAAACATGACTACTATTTCAGTCGACACCGCTTTGTGTATGGTAGAATGGGTTTATCAACCTTACAAAAGGTAATCGCTTCTATTAAGATTTTAGCGTACGATATGCTCACTAGTGCCACTAACGTCTACATCAAAATATGAGAGTCTATGGCTATTGAATGCATGAAAAGATTTTTTGTGCCATTGTAGAGTTGTTCTCGAAGTGGTATCTCAGGTCACCAATAGATGTTGCCCGATTTCTCAATATTGGTCGACAATGTGGATTTTCTGAAATGTAAGGTAGCTTAGATTGTATGCATTCCAACTCCATGGGCGGGATAATTTTCCGATCGGAGTGGAATGCCCACATCATTCTTGAGAGATTCATGATTGATGTGGATCACAAATTCCTTAAGTCACAAGTAATGCTGCAAGGTTTGCAATGCTATAATTAAGGTATAAAACTTCTTATCGTATATAGGATAATTGAGGCTGGATCTTCCAAGTTTCTCACTGAAAACGGTTATAAGTTTTTTTCACTTGCATCAATGTGACACCAATTCCTATATCTGAGGTATCACACTCAATCTCAAAAGTTTTTAGTAAGTTAGGAAATATTAATAAAGGTACATGAGTGAGTTTATTTTTTAAGGTTTAAAATGCATTCTCCGTGCTTGCCCCATTTGAATCTCACATCTTTCTTCATAACTTCGATTAGAGGGGATTCTATAGTTCTATAACATTTGACAAACTTCATGTGGAATCCATCTAACCCATGAAAGCTTCTTACCTCATCCACCGAGTTTGGAATTCTCTAATCTTTGATGGATTTAACTTTTTCTCATCTACTTGCACTTCATTTACTCCTACAATAAACCCAAAAGACCATATCATATGTTCCAAAGATGTACTTCTCAAAGTTAGCATACAATTTCTCTTTTTTTAGAATATCTAAAACATATTTAATGTGACTAAAGTGCTCTCCTAGGTTCTTATTGTAAATCAGAATATCATCAAAGTATACTACTATGAATATTCCTACAAATGTACTAAGAACATGATTAATTAATCTCATTAAAGTGCTTGGAGCATTAGTAAATGGCATCACCAACCCATATTTTGTCTTAGAGGTTGTCTTCCACTCATCCCCTTCCTTCATTCTGGTATGGTGGTATCCACTCTTAAAATATATCTTAAGTTCATCTAGCATGTCACCCAATTTAGAAATGGGATGCATGTACTTAAAAATTATATTATTAATAGCCTATAATATACACATTCTTCATGTGTCATCCTTTTTAGGTACCAACAACACAAGTATAACATAAAGGCTCATGCTCTCTCGGATATGACCCCTTTTCATTAGCTCATTCACCTATCTTTGTAATTCCTTAGTTTTCATAAGGTTTTTCCTATATGTTTCTCTATTGGGTAAATTAGATTTAGAGACAAAAATTGTATGATGCTCTATGCCTCGGATGGGAGGCAATCCTATTGGATTTTCTTTTGGAAATACATCGCTAAAATCCTACAAAATAAATTCAAGTTTACTCAGCATAGCCTATATAGTATTAGTTAAGTTAGTAAAAGCTTCTTTGTAAACAAATATAAGCATAAGTTGATTAGAATATACAACTTTCTTTACCTCATTGGCTTTAAGAATGAAGTTAGATTATTTTGAAACTTGTTAAGCTTGTTCTTTTGTTGTTTAAGTTGAAGTTGATCTTTGTATACCTCTTGTGGAGTCATAGGCAGTTGGGTGATCTTTACATTCAATTCGAAAGTATGCTTATTGGTAAAACTATCATGAATAACTTTTCTATTTGATTATCATGTTCTACCCAACATAATGTGAACAACCTCCATAGGTAAAACATCACACAAAATATTGTCTTCATACTTTCCTATGTTCAAAGGTACAAGTGCTTGATTTCTGACTTACATTTCTCCACTCTCATTTAACCATTGTAGCTTGTATGGTTTGGGATTTTTTTGTAGTTTTCAGATCCAACTTTTGTACCATAGTAGTACTAGCTACATTAATGCAACTTCCACCATAAATGATTAAGCTACTCGATTTTTTGTATACAATACACCTAGAGTGAAACATATTCTCTCTTTGTTAACGTTCTTTTTTCCTATCTTGTATGCTTAAAGATCTTCTTGAAACAAGTAAAGTTCCAGTTGGTGGTGCTCACTACAAGAAATTGGGGTATTTATAGCATTGAAAGATAGCGGTTTACCGTTGTCAATCAACACATAAGCTTCTTGTTAGTGCATTCATACGCATAATGTCATATTCCTTGACACTTATAGCATTTGACATCTCTAGATCTAATGGCATTAGATAATGCCTTTCCTTTATCTTTAGCAAATTTTATACTAAATTTACCTTCTCCCTTTGGAGAAATACTAGGATGAACTGGTTTGTTATAAATTGTTTTGTTATCTTTTGAGTTGTTTGGTTTAGAGTTTCCAGCCCCATAACTTGATTTAGTAGAATATTTTCTTTTTATTTGTTGTTCAATGAGTAGAACATTATGCATTACTTCTTCTAGATCTTCAAAATGATGTAGCTTTAATTGATCTTGGATTTCTTTGTTCAATCCCCCAATGATCCTTGACAGATTAGCTTCAAGGCCTTTAATTATATTAGCCTTGATCAAAAGAGTTTTAAACTCCTGAAAATACTCCTCAACTTTTCTAGTGACTTGGACCAGATTTCTTAACCTTTGATGAAGTTCTCTTTCTTGATAACTAGAAACAAACCTTCTCATCATCATGTTTTTCATTTAGTTCCAAGTACATATTGGAAATTTACCAATTCGTCTTCTTGCTGTCACTAGCTGAACCCAACATCTTAAAGCATAATCATAAAATTCAAGGGTAGCTACCTTAACTATCTCATCTTCACTGAAATTGTGACAATTGATTACCAGTTCAATCTTGGTTTTCCATTCAAGATATGCATTCGGGTCAAAATTTCCATGGAAGGATGTGATCCTTAGCTTGATTCTTTCAAGGTTATTTTTTGTGTTCTAACTTCTCTCGCTCTCCTTCGACTTTTATGACTATTGTTTGAAGCACTTCACCTTTTTTTATAATACTTATATATTGTATAGTCTCTAGGTTTTTGTTGAGTAAATTTGTATTTGGATTCACCTTCTTAAGCCTCATTTGTCTAGATTTATCAGTATTATGCCTCACGTCAAATACATATTGGTGCTTAGATAATAAGACATGTAACATATTTTAGTTGGCTATAGAAAAAAGAAGTTGATGGGATAACTTCAAATTTTTTTCTTTTATATAGTATAGATTTGAAGTTTTACCATGAGATACATACAAAAAAAAACCTCAAATTTAAATGTGTGAGATGCCCTTATAGCATATATCATCGATTCATGGAAAGTTTTCCCATATTCCCATTAATTTACTGACTGCAGGTAGAAATCGATCCAAAACGGTTAGCGTGCCCATATCGGTTTGTTGAATACGAAGAGGCTTTTTATTTATTTATTTGACATTTAATATCTTTTTTAGAAACTAATTACTAGTAAGTTGATTAACCTTTTTGCAGTCTCAAGATCTATTAATGCTTTTCTCTTCCGAAAGTTTTTGAAAAAAAAAAAAAGGGTTCCATTGTGATTCTTCGTCTTCTTCTTGTTATTGCATCTCTCATCGTTTAAAACTTTCTGCAACTTTTCTTTTAACTTCCTCTGTTTCCTTTCTATTCTTCGTCTTCTTTACACTTTTTCTTTTCTTTTTCGCGATGGATATTCCTGTGAAGGAAGAGAATCTACCAACTCCTACTTCCCCGGCTTCGAAAATCGCCGGAAATTTAATCATTCCGCAGCGAGACGAACACGCACAGGTTATCGATATCAGTAGTAGTAACGACGACATCGACTTAGGGGAAAACCTTAACGAAATCGCGGATGTCGAAAGCGCCGATCGAACCGGTATTTCTAGAACCTTTACCGTCGGTGAGAAGAGATCGCGTAGTTGTTCTAAAGAGTCACCAGCGAAGAAGCTCGCAGTTGTGGTTCACGAGGAGGAGGAGGAGCCACAAGAGATTGTGGCTATTCCGGCGAAGCCTGTTAACTTCCTTGCGCCTAGGAGCAGTTGCAAGCAATTTTGGAAAGCTGGGGACTATGAAGGACCATCTGGTGGTGATTGGGAAGTTTCTGCAGGTAAATGCTTGTGATTGTTTATATAATTAAAGTAGGTTAACTTAGGAAAGCAGTTTGAGCAATTTGTGATGGAGTTGGGATTTTTTTTATATGTGTCAGGTGGTTTTGATCATGTAAGAGTCCATCCTAAGTTCTTGCATTCTAATGCAACCAGTCACAAATGGGCCCTTGGAGGTACTTTTTTGGAATGAAAATTTCGTTCAAGCTATATTAACCGTCTCTTCTGACAATAGAAGCTAATATCTAATATTTGTTCTTTTCCATATGTTGTTGTTTTTTGTAGCTTTTGCAGAGCTTTTGGACAATGCTTTGGATGAGGTGGGATGTTTTGCTCTCTTTTTTTTTGTATTACAAAGGTTTCTTTATATTTCTTGTTTTGTTGATTATCAGGTTCACAGTGGAGCTACATATGTTAACGTAGATGTGCTCCACAATAGGAAAGATGGAACCAGGATGGTCTTGATTGAGGGTATATATAAAGAATATTTTTTTCTTTCTGTTGTATCAAGTGCTTAGGATCAATCTTTAGTCACTGTTTGATCCTTATGTTTTTAAATTGCAGACAATGGGGGTGGGATGAATCCTGAAAAGATGCGACACTGCATGTCTCTTGGATATTCTGCTAAGAGCAAACTTGCAAACACTATTGGACAATGTAACAAATCTTTTCTTGCAAATTATGTACCTCTTAAAATTTATCACTGCTATTGAAATTCATATACCTCATACAGATGGTAATGGATTCAAGACTAGTACAATGAGACTCGGAGCTGATGTCATTGTGTTTTCACGTAGCTTTGGAAAAGATGGAAATAGGTTTGTTATCTAGTACCGTACTTTTACCCTCTCAGCTATTGTGTCAGTAGTGGTTTTGCTGGTTTGTATCTTATGGATTGACAAGAAAGTTATATTTTCCTGACTATAGTTTGTATTTGTTGCTGGTTTTAGCTCGACACAGAGCATTGGGCTGTTATCTTACACATTTCTAACGAGCACGGGAAAAGAGGACATTGTTGTACCAATGGTAATCTACCTTAACTTGACTGTAATTGTATGGCATTTTTGTGGGAACATTCCATCATTTTCTATTAAGTTTATTAAGATGGTGCTGGTATGGAAACACTCTTTGTTCATTGGTCTTACAACTTGATTTGAATGGTTAGCTTACGATTCAACGGAAAACATGAATATGTAGACAGTGTTTTGAAACATGATTTAAGTGGAGGGAGATGTTAAGCAGAAAATTATCTACTCTACTATCTTCTTCTTTTTTTCCAGATGAGCAAAATATTATTGTGCAGAGAAACTTAACATTATGCTAGCTTGGTTTAAAATTTTTATATGGGGATTATATATTAATTTGTGTTTTACCTATTTCATATAATTAGCCATCAAACTCCTTGCTGTTCGTCACATATCTCATGCGTTTGAAGTAGTATCATCTCCATAACAGATGTTTATACGTGTGGTAGGATTTGTAGTCCGTTTATCTATTGTAATCTTCTTCTTTTGGTGATTTTAAATGAAAGCTTGACTACGAAAGAAGAGGTCCTGAATGGTGTCAAATATTACGGTCTTCGATTAGTGACTGGGAGAGAAATGTGGAAACAGTAGTTCGATGGTCGCCATTCTCGACTGAAGAAGATCTTCTTCGTCAGGTAAAACTCTTTCAGAACTTCCAGGAGAGCTTTTATTACAGGAAAAATTGTACAAAAAACAAAGGAGTTGGTTTTTGAATTTTTTTCAGTATACATTACTCTGTAGCTTTGGTTGGATTGTGTTCTCAAATGCTGTTACGTCATATTTTTAGAATATTTCCACTAATCTTTTGCTCTGGCATTTGTAGTTTAATCTAATGAAGGATCATGGTACCAGGATAATCATATATAACCTCTGGGAAGATGATGAAGGAATGCTAGAACTTGATTTTGACACTGATCCGCATGTATGTGTTTTTACTGACAAACATAGATAGTCTTCTGTAGTGACACAGAAGCTTCTGCATCCATTAAATTGCTATATGGTTTGTCGCAGGATATCCAGCTTAGAGGGGTCAATCGGGATGAGAAAAATATTTCTATGGCATCTCAATTCCCTAACTCTAGACACTTCCTGACATACAAACACTCACTCAGGGTATAAATAATCTTTCCGTCTTTCTTTAATTGTGTTTTTTTATTGAGTTTGTTTGGTTCAGTCTCCTGCCGGAATCACTTTGATGGTTCTTTAAACAAAGGGATCTGATGGTGGGTAGAAACAAGAAGTTTGGTTTTGAATGATTAGAAACCATGTTAAAAGATAGCTGCATGTTCTTTTGTTCTAAAGATTTTATTTGTTTCTTTTCGGCGTGTTTCCAGAGCTACGTTTCTATTCTCTATCTAAAAGTTCCGCTTGAGTTCCGTATCATTCTCCGGGGAAGAGATGTTGAGCATCACAACATTGTGAATGACATGATGCATACAGAAAAAGTTACTTATAAGCCAAAAGAAGGGAATGATGGACTAGTCAAGTACTCAAATGTATGCCTTCTTAACTTAGCTACAGTCAGTAATCAGTATATTTCCTATATTCGTATAAATGAAATCAAAAGACTTCTAAAACTGAAATTTGGTGGTCTGTGCAACATTTTAACAGATGTCTGTTGTTGTGACAATTGGATTTGTTAAGGATGCAAAACATCATATTGATGTTCAAGGCTTCAATGTTTACCACAAAAATCGCTTGATCAAGGTTGCTGTTTCCTTTTGCTTAGTTTTTCACACTTATCCCTCAAATTTGTGATGAAAATAAGATCAGCTATATGCTTTCGTTTAATATATGCTTGCTTAATTTATTAGCCATTTTGGAGGTTATGGAATGCAGCAGGAAGTGATGGCCGTGGGGTTATAGGTACTGTTTATTTATTTATTTGATTTAGCCTCTTAATGTGAAGTCTAATGGTACTTCATTATGCTGATAAGGTGTCTTAGAAGCTAATTTTGTTGAGCCTGCGCATGATAAGCAAGGGTTTGAGCGCACAACAGTTTTGTCTAGACTTGAGTCACGGCTAATCCAAATGCAGAAGGATTATTGGTTTAATTCTCTTCGTCCTTTTTAACTGACGCCTCTTACACTTAGTTGCATATCATAAAATGCACTAATTATTTATATTTACTTTTGCTCAGGAGAACTAAGTGTCACAAAATTGGATATGCGCAGCGGCAAGGCAAGAAGTCTGTGAAGGATTCTGTAAAGGATTCTGAAGAGAGTGGTACAATATCTTTCACTGGTTTTTAACATTGGAAATATAACTTGTGCTGAACAATCTCTTGGAAATGTTACCCGTATTTGTAGAATCATCACCAGAATATGATCCTAAAGAATCTGTCCCATCAAGGAAAAGGACTGTTGCTCCGAGCTTTAATACTCCAACTGAAGCTCCAGAGAAGTTTGACTCAAGAACAAATCCGAGTCGAAGAGGTGGAAAAGGATCTGAGAAAGATTATAACGGAGGCAAATATGTATCATCTGAGAAAAATGGTAAACTTGGAAACTCCTCTTCCAAATCTAAGAAACAAGCAAAGGTTCAGAGATCACGTGTGGGTGATGTAGAGGTCATTAATAGTGATGATGACGCTAATAAAGATTTGGACTCTCCTGAAAGAAATGTCACTGAGCCTTCTCAGAAGGTCCATGCTCCTCAGTCTGGTACACGAAATCTAAGTCAATTGGAACAAGAGAATGAAGAGTTAAAAGAGAGGTTTGTTATCTTTACCTACCATGTTTATTTGATTTGCCTAGAGGCTCGCACTGGAAGGTCTGTGGGTTTTTTTATTTATTTATTCACAGGCTCACTAAGAAAGAAGAGGTTTTCCTGTTACTACAAGAGGAACTGAGACGTGAGAAAGAACTTCGGAAGAAGCTTGAAGCTGAGGTTGAAGAAACAAAGGAGAAGTTAGAAGAAATGCAAAAAGAGCAAGGTTGTTTAATCGATGTTTTCTCGGAGGACAGAGACAGACGTGACAAGGAGGAAGAAAATCTCAGAAAGAAGTTAGAGGTACTCTCATCTGTTCTTGAAATAATCTCTCTTAATATTCAGGAAATAAAATTGAGTACAAATATTTGGTTGTAGGAGGCATCAAATACAATCCAAGAGTTGTTAGATAAAAAAGCTCGAAGGATTTAAAGCGTTGACAGGAGTAGGAGGTGGGAACATATTACATAACTGACTCATTAGGTTTTTTCTTTTTTGCTTTTAACATTTCTTCTTCTTTTGTGGTGACGGATGGTCTCTTACTCGACCGCACCAAAGTTAGTAAACGTGGAAGAATTTTTGTTGGAGACTTTCTCGATTTATCTCATTTTATGTTTAGTGTTTGGCATTTCAATCTTTGTAAGAAGTGGTCTATTGGTTGTCATTTTTTTCTACCGTTTTTTTACTTGTATTTTCCCACTTGTTATATGTAAGCAAATCATGATTTTCGTACAATTTAGACTATTATATTAATCTATTGTAGTTCAAAAATTGAAATGACAATATATATGCCCATAGCCTGAGATATTTAAACACATACACTCGAGTAAAACTAAGAAGAATCAAAGTTTAACGATTTTTTCTTTTTTCATTATTGGCTCTTTGATGTATACCCCAACAATCTAGATCCGAAATTCCGAACCGATCCGAATTGTATTTGGTACAAAATCTGAATAGATCCTATTCTCACAAGTTTCAGATTTTGGGTTAAATCCGAACCGATCCAAAATAATTTCGGGTTACCCGAATTAACCGTTTTAAGTTTTAACCCTAAGAATCTTTTGTCGCCTCCTCGCCGCTGTGCATATTCAATTATTCACTTTCTCTACCGATAAAATCTTTGACGATTAAGCTCTTCCTTCCCTCTTAAAATCTTAATTGCAATTTGCAAATCTGGAATCATTTACATTTAGCAAGGTTAAGGAAGCTCAAGGTCAATCTTTAGCTTCATCTTCTTCAAGAAAACGAAATCGTTTTTGTGTCTATACTCAAGATTCTCGGGTATGGTTTTTTTGTGTATGATTATGTGAAAATTGAAATTGATTGCTTTGTTAGAGTTATCGTGGAAGCATGTGCTTTGTCTATGATTCTCTCAATTTTTTATTTTCTTTAAGGATTTTTTTAGAGTTTTTTTTCGAATTTTAGGGTCAATTGTTTTCAAAGTTTCGATTTTTAATTGATTTGGTGAACACTCAATTATGTTTCAGAGAAAATTTCGCTCTTTTTTGTTTTTTAGTTCTTAGAAGTTCAATCTTTGAACATAAACTGAAATCTTGGGATAGAGAAGTAGTGTAGATTCTTGGGATAGAGACGTGATGATGTTCATGATTGTTAATCTTTGAAAAGAAGACGTGGTGATGTTCATGATTGTTAATCTTTGAACATAAACTGGAATTTTGGAATAGAGAAGTAGTGTAGATTCTTGTAAACTGGAATTTTGGGATAGAGAAGTAGAAGTAGTGTAGATTCTTGTAGACAAGAAAGTTAGAGAGATTTGAAAAATTTAGAGAAAATTGAGATACATTGATTGTGTATTCCTTATTGAAAGTGTGACCTATGGAAAGAGAGGATTTGAAGCAGATAATGTGTAAAGTCTTTGATCATACATTATCCAATTTTAGTTTTTTAATAATTTTTAATGTCATATGGCAATCTTTAAAGCAAGAAAATTGATTAAAGTTGAATTGATTATTCTTATGTTATAGACTATCATAGAGATTGTAACATAACGTACTGAAATATATAACCTAAAATATGAAGATGTGATTTAGAAGTTAGAAGATTCAATAAACTACATACTTGATCTATTGCGATGTACATTCTTCAGTAGATATTGTGTTCTCTTAGACCGAGTACGATTTTTTTGTAGTAACTTACAGTTCTGATTTATTGTAATTATATTAGTCTGATTTTTTTTGTAAGTACACTATAAATGTTTTAGTTTGATTTTTTTGTAATCCTATTTTGCCTGCAATAGCCAAAGATGTGCTTGCAATGCAGGTTTCTTCTGTGGCATCTGAATCAGTCTTTAGCACTAATAATAGGATTTTAGACCCATATAGGAGTTGCTTAACACATTACATGATTGAAGTCCTCATGTGCACCGAACAATGGGTTAAATGTGAAATTCACATTAATGAAAAGGGGATTGTTACCAATCAACAAATGCTTGAAGATATTGAGTTGCAAAATGAACTCTAAAGAGGTATTGCCTAATCTTTTTTCATTCATAAACTGTTGCAAATTATACTAACTTGAAACTAATGTATTTATTTTAAATTGTTTTTAGAGTATGAAGCTCAATGCAACATATAAGGAAGTTTGAGGCTGAGACAAAAGGTTTTGTATTTCTATTTGAGTTTCTAAATCAAAATTTATATTGCTTGAATTAATAGTTGATAACTTGGTAATTGATATTTGATATTATTTTGAGTCTTTTAATGTGTTGATTTGTAGTTTTTGATCATTTGTATTTAGTAACTGACAAATCAAAATTTATATTGCAAGTTTTGGATGGAAGTTGATGGAGGCACCAAGGCTTTCGATGCTACATTATTACATTGCATTTTTCTATTGAATTTGGAATTTTAGATGAACTTTTGTTCATTTTTTGTCTTGAATTTGGATTATGGAAGAATAATATGTTTTGTTTTTGATATATTTTCACGGTTTTCGATTGATATTTATGTTATATTTTAATGTTTGATTTTTTTTGTTTATGTAAATTTTCTCTGGTTTTGTAGGTATTTTCAGATTTTTTGGATTTCTATTGGGTTTTTCGGACCCGAAAAACCCGAATTATACCGGAACCGAATATAACCCGAAACTTTCCGGGTACAACTTGGGTTTTATAAAAAATTCAAACCCGGTCCGAATCCGAAAATATTCGAACCGATATGATCCAATTTTTTCCCGAATCCTAAACAGTTCCTATTTATCCCAACCTGAATAACCCAAAACCCGAATAATCTGATCCGAACCGATCCGAAATCCGAATGTCCACCCCTAACCCCAACCAATACAATTACTTGTAACTAAAACTTGTGATTATATGAATAAAATAAAGCATTTATTTCTAATTGTTTTCACCATCTACATCAATTGAGATTTAATCGCAAATAGAAAGTTACATAAAAATTTTGGAAGGTAGTGTGTAGATCAACTATTGGTTAGTTTGGGGGAGTACATCGGAAAACCGATAAGTTTGAGAAAAAAGATTGTGGGTTGCTATACTTGAGGGAGAGGAAAATCGTCAATCAATCATTGGAGGCGTTTTCAAATGAATATTTGAAGTGATATGAGTTTAAGTGGAATATCAAAATGATTTAAGGTGAATTAAGAAAGTATGTGATTTCATTAAAAAATTCTCTGCAATCCTACATAAATCTATGAGATTTGAAACTTTGGATTTTTAACTAATAAACCCCACCAAATACCATAAATTCACTAGTAATCCATTACTTAAAATATTTTCAATAACATTAAATTTTTTAAGAATTTTAAAGTTGTAATATGAATAACAATGGATTTCATAATACTTTAATGTTCTTGTTTGAATAACACTAGATTTGTTATCAGATATTAGCAAAGGCTAGTCCCGGACTTAAGGAAAGATTATGACCAAAGACCATAATTTCTCTTGGTTATCAAAAAAAAACACACACACACTATATTTGTCATTTTTAATATAAATCATTCAAATTTCCATATCTAATACACCTCTAAAGCACATATGAATCAATCACCAAAACGTAAATACAAAAATGATTTATGCCTACGTGTAAAATTAATTTAGTTCGGCCAATGATTATTTATAAGATAATTTACTAAAAAAATAAAATAATAATAATCTTCTTGTCATTGTAGAAAAACTACGAAATTCAATCATGGCCAATAATGCTTTTTCTTTCTTTATTTTAGATTTTAGTTTTTGAACATGTGTTTTTGGAACAAGTCATCATCATAAAGAAATCATAGTGCATAAATTGCAGTATATAGATCAGCACAAACATATTGTACTAGAGAACTTACGGTGAATATGATGACTTAAAATTAATTTACAATGTATTAAGCAAAAGCTTGCAAATTGTCGTTCAGAAATTCGTGAAACATAAAAACTTATATTTCAAACTTCACAGGATCGACTAGAAATATATGAACACGTTTGGCTCCAACTACGATTCTAGTCTTTGTGCAGGTTTGTGGAGGCTTTGGTCGAACTAAAAATATGTGACCTTTTAATAAAAAGACAAAGACAAAATAGTTGCGATATTATTTTAAATTTATACACAACTCCTATAGAAAAACAGTTATGAGAACCATATTTTTTTAAAAAAATTCTAAGAATATCACAAAATAAGTTTATGTTCCATATAACTCATCCATCATAGTACATAATTAAACACAAAAATTAGTTTTGCTTTTATTCTCAATTTATAGGCAAAATTGACAAATAAAACCATTATTCTTGTAGTCAATGTTTTTCAATTGTACACTTGATATTTTGTGTTATTATTCAAATTTATATTTGAAATTACTGTTTGTAGTTACTCTTTGACTCATAGATGTCTTTATTAATTATATATTAAAAATGTAAAACAGAAGATAATTTGTTTATATAAATAAATCATAAGCTTTTTTGAAAGTATATAAATTTTTTTCTAATATATATATATATATATATATAAATATACATATATATGTATTGTTATGTAACGTCTTTATTGAACTCTTAACTTAAGATCTAGAACTCACAGAACACGTGAACTCTCTTCTCTCTTTGATTCTTTGTATCAGTTTGTTTGAGAAAGAAAGAACAAAAGAAATGTTGACCCCAAATTCACCTCTCGATGTGAGAATGTTACTCTCAAGGGCTAGGACTATTCCTAGGAATATACTAGCTCAACAAGGAAGATTACAATTTACAACCAATAAATCTCCAAGAAGATAAAGTAAGCTCTCCTTGAAGTCTCTGTAAAACCGATTAAGATAACAAAACCAGAGAATTTGTCTTAATTTATAATACAAAAGAACCAAGACTCTAAACCTTTAACCCAAGCTATTCGGTTAAAACCAATGAATCAGCCCAAGTCCTTAGTTCTCTTCACTTGAACTTTAGAAATACACTCTTGAGCTGAAACACCTTCAACATACTCAACCTTGTTTCAGCTCAACCTCTTCTTCTCAACATTCCAGCTAAACAAAACTTGAACCTTTCATTTTACTAAATCCATCTTCCTTAAAACCACATCTCCTTTCAAGACAACATGATAACAGAACTTTTCTAAGGATGCACAACACACTTTAAAAGTTGTACTTGTATGGATGGATGATGATGATGGATGAAGGTAGAAAAAGTTTGTGATAGTGATTCTGGACAGTTTCACATAATGAATGGAGATGGAAGATAAGAATGATGAATATGATGATAACGAATTGTTGCTGGTTAGATGGTGGATCGTGAAGAACACACAAGGGTTGCAGAAGATCCTTGTTACACCTAAATGATCTAGGATATTACACACCTAAAATCAAAACAGAAATGGATATGACACACCATATTTGGAACCAAATTTAAAGAAGAATTTTTGATAAAAAGATGGTTGAGTTTAGAAATGAATTTACAACTAGATTATATAGAAAAATAGGGAGTTCATGTATGTAGGAGAGATGATGACTTGAATTTCGTCCTCCATGCATGCAAGAGAGTCGCAAAAATAATACAACTCCAATAAATGTTGTGCATGCCTTAATTACAAATTTGAAGATTTCCTTGACTTTTGATGAGTTTAATCTGATTTAAACACTTCAAATAGGCTCCTTAGGACATGTATAATGTTGGAACTTGCTTAGAATTTATTGGTCTTCATTTGATGAACTAAATGGGAAATTATGTAGTGATCCATTAGCTTCATTAAAACTTAGTTCAGAAAACCACTGAGACAAAACCAAAGCAGGGAAAAAGAGTACAAATGGATGCACTAACCCATTTGTTAATCATCTTGAACTCATATGCATATGTGGCTAATTGCATGTCCTCTAAGCTCAAATCAGTGGAAAGGTTCCAAATCTAGTTATGTTTCACTTCATTAATTCCAACAAGCTTCTTAGCCTTGGCTTTTGATATAAGTCCAACTTGAATCTCCAAAGTCTCTTCTTCTACAAGTTTATCCTCAGCTACAATCTCAGCTACATGCTGGTCCAATGTTCCTTGTTTAGCTCCTTATTTGAGGCTTTCCAGAACTGTATCATATTCCCTCTATTGAAAAAGATTTGTCCTCAAATATGTTTTTCTTGCAAGAAAAGGAACGAAATGAATATTATTGATTATGGAATTCATTGTTGGTGTCGAAAACCCCTCAGCAGGTTTCCAATCCAACCGGTGTCATTTCCTAGATAACAGCTCAGCATGTGTCAAGATGCAAAAAGACTCACCCAGCAGATTTCTACCTAGGCGCAGAAAGTGAATGATCGGCTACTCATGTCGTAGACAAGCTGAGCAGAAGGCGATTACGAGCTGGGCAAGAGAAGACTAGGTCCAGACGGTTCCGAGATAAGGGGGAAGTATGGAGATCGTGATCCTAACGACCCGAGAAGATCGGAACAACCCGGACTAGGGGGAAGAGGATATAAGGCAAGATGAGAGAGAAATGAAGCATTATAATCTTTTTGGGCTTAGAACTAGAACAAGAAAATCGATCTATCTTTTCTCTTTGTATAAACACATTCATCAAGATCAATAAAGAACATATTATTCTTCTCAATATCTTTTCGACATGAGTTTGTGTTGCGATTTCTTTCTAATTTTGACAAGAACAACGAATTCCTCATTAAGATAATCCTTTAAAAATTCATTGTGGATTTAGCATCCAAAAATTGGCACCGTCTGTGGGGAAAGCAATCGTTCTTTGACGCAAGAAGGAAAAACGCAACCAAATCTAACTCCGCCGTGACGGAAAACACATCCATACCATCTGACGGATATGCTAGCACGATCCAAACACTCCTCCAATCTGTACAATCCATGTCCGAAAAACTAGAGACACAGGACGCTCTGAACAGATCCCTGCTAGACATGCTCGACCAGATAGTAAAGGAATCCGCAGACCTAACAAAGACAATGACCAAACGGCGAGACCGAGAAACATCTTCACGATACCGCTCCACCAGGACTTTCGCACGATGATACCTAGTCTCGGGAGAACATTCCAGGAGGCTACTCTTCACTCTAACCCCGCGCTCAGTCAAGACGCAAGAACGCCGCACTGATGCAACAGGGACCCCACCCAATGGAAACCTAGAGAGAGGACAACCCGACCAGAGAGATGACCAAACCAATGGCGAGACCGAGCAGCCGAACCGTACCCCAAGCCCCGAGGCTTCGGAAGACGAGAAGGACAGAACTGACCTATCCGAGGAATCCGAGGGAGAACTAGACGCATACGAGGATGACTCCTATATCCCATCTTCTCGCACCCATAATCGACCTCAACAATCGATCTAGGAGATCCAGGAGATGAAAGATTCCTTACAACATGCCGTCCGGCAAATGAACTCCAAAGTTCATCACGCCACAAGCTCGGCGCCAGAACTGGACCGACTAATGGAGGAAACACTTTGGAGCCCATAGCCCCACACATAAAGAATGCAAGAATACGAAACCCCGGAAAGATCAAAATCCCTTTCTATGAAGGAAAGATGGATCCCAGTGCGTATATGACCGCCGTTAGAATCACAGTCGGACAAGCATAGTTTGATGAGCACAAAAAGGACGCGGGATACTGCCAGCTGTTCAGCAAACACCTACAGGGACCAGCACTCACCTGGTTCTCACGGCTTTCCGAAGGATCAATCCACAGTTTCAACCATATGAGACTGATGTTCCTAAAGCACTACTCAGTGTACATCGAGAGAGACATCTCAAACGCAGATATGTGGAGCATGACCCAGGGTCCAAACGAGCCCCTCCGACAATTCATTGATAGATTCAAAGAAGTGACAACGCTGCGATCGCCGCCCTAAAAAATACGGTATGGGGAGAATCCGAATTCAGAAAAGACCTAATACTGAACCCGCCAGCGACGATCGATGATGCTCTCCACAGAGGAAAGGTGTTTGGACGAATAGAAGAGGACCTAATCGAAATAGGGAAACGAACCTGAGAAAAGGGTCAAGTGACTCAGATCACTACCCCGAGGCGAAACCCCCAGGTGAGTAATCAAATGTTTTTTGTAGGAAAACCTAAGAATGGACCTTGGAATCAATGGAAACGACCTGAGGAGCAAGGAGGCGTCAAAAAGCATTGTGAATACCACAATCAGGATGGACACTCCACCGAGGAATGCATAAGCTTCAAGTCCTTCCTTTTCAGCAAATACCAGTCTGGGGAATTGGTGGAACCCGGCAAGGCGAAGACAACCAACCTCAAGCAGGGGACAGAAGACCAAGCCGAGGAGGTCAACCCCCCAAGACGAGACTGAGAAGAACTACCTCAATTGGCACCGACCCCACCATTCAAAAAGCAGATCAATATGATCATGGAAAACCACCAGTTGGCCTAAACTCGGTAAATGCAATCAAAGCATATGGGCGCAGGGCGGCATCTTGCGAGAAATGGCAAATCATGCCCTTGGAGACAGGCGAACCCATAACATTCGATGAAACGGACACAACATGACTCGACGTCCCTCATGCTGACCCCTAGTCATCGAACTGATCCTTGAAGAGTACGAAATCACAAGAGTGCTCATAGATACGAGGAGCTCGGTAGATTTAATTTTCAAAGAGACTTTGGCGAAGATGGACATAGACCTCCCGCGAATCAAAGGACCACCTGCGCCGCTAACCGGCTTTACCAGTGAAACATCCATGACAATCAGAACTATCAAACTACTAATGCACGCAGCTGGGGTGCCGAGGATGATCGAATTCACAGTAATTGACAAACCAACAATATACAACGCAATCCTAGGGACACCATGGATAAACGCAATGAAGGATGTCCCATCTACGTATCACTAGTGCGTCAAGTTCCCGACTAAGGAAGGAATCAAAACGATCAAAGGAAGTCAAAGGTCAATCCGAGCTTGCTACCTGGCTGAACTCAAACTCAAAGAAAAGTCCTTACAGCATCTACAAATTGGGGTGCCCACCCCACCTGCGGAACCGACATACGAGGAGCCCAAGATTGACGAGGTGACGCAGTACTGCATATACCCAGGACACCCGGAGCGCTGCGTTGGTATAGGGTCAAAACTTCAAAAGGGCTTGAAAGAGGAGGTGATCTCCTTCCTCAAGGAGAATAATCACACCTTCGCGTGGAACATTACGGATATGCCAGGAATAAGCTTGGACATTATGTTTCACGAGCTAAATACGGACCCAATCTACAAGCTGTTTAAATAGAAAAAGCGCAAACTGGGGGCCGAGCGGGCTCAGGCAGTCAAAGACGAGGTGGAAAAATTGTTAGGAGCGGGATCGATCACAGAGGTGAAGTATCCGGAATGGCTAACCAACCCCGTGGTAGTAAAAAAAAAGAATGGAAAATGGAGAGTCTGCATAGACTTCACCGACCTGAAAAAAGTGTGTCCCAAGGACAGCTTCCCATTTCCAAACATAGATTAGCTCGTCGATGCCACAACCGGCTACAAGCTTCTCTCGTTCATGGACGCCTTCTCAAGCTACAATCAGATACTCATGCACCCCGAAGATAGGGAAAAAACCGCTTTCACCACGGACAGAGGCATCTATTGTTACAAAGTAATGCCTTTCAGTTTAAAGAACGCAGGCGCAACCTACCAACGCTTAGTCAACAAAATGTTCTCGGAATAGCTGGGGAAAACAATGGAAGTCTACATAGATGATAAGCTCTTCAAATCCACCGATGAAGATACTCACGTGGGCGACCTGCGCACCTATTTCCAAATATTAAATATCTATGGGATGAAGCTAAACCCAGCCAAATGCACGTTCACCGTAACCTCAGGAGAATTCCTCGGCTACCTGGTGACAAGAAGGGGGATCAAAGCCAACCCAAAACAAATCAACGCGCTACTAAGAATGCCATCACCAAAAAATATTAGAGAAGTGCAGAGACTGACCAGGCGCATAGCCATTTTAACTAGGTTTATATCCAAATCAACCGACAAGTGCCTCCCATTCTACAACATCCTGAAGGGGAACAAGAAATTCATTGGGACGAGAAATGCTAGTCAGCGTTCAAAGAATTGAAAACCTACCTCATGACACCGCCAGTCTTCTTAAAGCCCCAGGAGGGGGAGACATTATATCTTTACATAGCAGTGTCATCCCACGCGATTAGCTCAGTTCTTGTACGCGAAGAGCTAGGCAACCAAATGCCAATCTTCTACCTCAGCAAAATCCTAGACGATGCTGAAACCAGATACCCAACGATAGAAAAGTTGGCCTTGGCTGTGGTGCATCGGCGTGGAAGTTGCGATCTTATTTCCAGTCCCACTCAATCGTGGTATATTCGAACCAACCTTTGCGAACAATCATGCACAGTCCGAACCAATCAGGGAGACTATCCAAATGGACTGTCGAGTTCAGCGAGCATGACACAAAATTCAGAAGCCGAACCTGCGCAAAATCTCAAGTCTTGGCGGACTTCCTAATAGAATTACCGCCTGAGTTGAATCCAGCAACACAGCCAGATGAAGCAAAGTGGTCGTTATACGTAGACGGTGCAAGCCCAACCGGAAAGATGGTCGAGCAATCGTTTCGATTGGATTTCGCGGCATCAAACAACGAAGCCGAATACGAAGCGATGATTGCCGGGCTGCGACTGGAAACAGAAATCGGAGCCAAGCGGGTCATAGCCTATTACGAATTCCCAACTAGTGGCAAACCAATTCAGCGGGGAATACGATACAAGAGACGAGAGAATGGAAGCATACTTAGGCGTGGAAAAAACCCTATGTAATGAATTCGCGGACTTCGACCTAGTCAAAATCCTAAGAGGAGAAAATATACCTGCCGACGCCCTAGCCGCATTGGCCTCAACTATGAACCCACAAACGACTAGGGTCATACGAGTTAAGACCATCAATAGGCCGAGCATCTCCATCGCAAAAGCCACATGCGTCATCCAAGATTTAATCAAGGAATACAATGCCAACCCAGATCCCGAAGATGTCGAAGAGGATGCGATCCCAATGGAAACGGACGAGGTCAAAGTGGAAATATACTGGCGAATCGAAATACTTGCTTACATAATAGATGGAATCTTGCCACCAAAGAAATGGAACGCCAAAAAACTTAAGGCCAAAAGTGCTAGATACACCCAGCTAGATGGGAACTTCTACAAATGGAGCGTATGCGGCTCGCTACTTAAGTGCATATCTGGCCACGAGACAAAGAAGATAATAAGGGAGGTGCACGATGGAGCATGCCGAAACCACTCAGGCGGCAGTGCGCTGACATTCAAAATAAAGCGATATGGATACTGCTGGCCAACAATGATCACGGACTGCGAACAATACGCGTTGAAATGCAAAAAATGTCAAAAGCACGCGCCATTGATATACCGACCAATTGAGGAAATGCAATCCATCACGTTGCCTTACCCATTTATGAGATGGTCTATGGACATAATTGGCCCGATGCACAGATCGAAATAGAAACGTTTCCTCCTCGTCCTAACATCCTATTTCTCCAAGTGGATAGAAGCCAAATCATTCGCCAAAGTTAAATCTGAGAACGTGGAATCCTTCATGTGGAAGAACATAATTTTCCGCCATGGGATCCCCTACGAAATCCACACCGATAACGGTCCCCAATTCACCTCAGATCGATTCAAATATTTTTGTGAACGAATGTGCGTAAATCTAACTTTCTCAACACCTTACTACCCACAGGCCAACGGCCAAGCTGAGGCCGCGAACAAGACAATCTTAAACGGACTAAAGAAAAGGCTGGACGTCAAAAAGTGCAGATGAGCAGACGAGTTGGAGGGAGTACTCTGGTCCTATCGAACTACACGTAGAAGAGGAACAAACGACTCGTCATTCGCTTTAGTGTACGGAACTGAGGCAGTAATACCAGCTGAAACTGAAGTTCCTAGCCTCAGAGTCGAATTGGCACCTCCGAACACGGACCAAAATGATCAGATGCTCATCGACATAGCAAATACCGTTGATGAAAGGAGAGACCAGACAACAATACGCTTGCAAAAATACCACAACGCTGCAGCACGCTTTTACAACAAAAAGATCAGGAAGAGACGATTCACCGAAGGAGAGCTCGTGCTCCGGGAAGTCTTCCCTGCAAGGGCTGAAAAGAACGCAGGTAAGCTGGGCATCAAATGGGAAGGACCATACAAAATATCTAAGGTCATCAAGCCAGGAGTATTCGAACTAGAAGACACAGAAGGAAACGAAGAGCGACACCCTTGGAACGCTCAACACTTGAAGAAATATTTTTGTTGATAACTAGCAAATTATTTCCCATTTTATTTCCATGCATATTTGTACCCTTCAAATCAGCGAACTACGACCTCGGTTTGATCCCCATCACAGGGGTACGTAGGCAATTCCTTAGACAGGAATTCAGCTAGTGTAATTCATAATTTAAAATTCGCATGAGATCTCTCCTTCTTTATTAATTTTTCTCAAAAAATGGGGGAGATGTATTCGTTCTTCACACTCGGACTCGGCCCACCCTCTCCTTCTTTTTTAATTTTTCTCAAAAAATGGGGGAGATGTATTCTTCCTTCACACTCCGACCCAGCCCGCCCTCTTCTTCTTTATTAATTTTCCTCAAAAAATGGGGGAGATGTATTCGTCCTTCACACTCCGACCCAGCCCGCCGTTTCCTTCTTTATTAATTTTCTAAAAAAATGGGGGATATGTATTCGTCCTTCACACTCCGACCCAACCCGCCCTCTCCTTCCTTATTACTTTTTCTCAAAAAATGGGGGAGATGTATTCGTCCTTCACATTCAGTACTCAGCCCGACTCAACAGGGGGCTCCCGCTTTACTAACGGATCTGCTCACAAATCTACATAGTGCAATATCTCACCCAACCAACAAGGCTGAACAACTGAAGTCCACCAAGCTATCCACCGACATCCACCATGGTTTTTGTCGTTTTCGCCTATCCTATCTACCAATACTCCGACGAAATCGAGGGGAGAATACTATATTACCCCTGCGAAGAACCACCTAGACTCTACAATTTCACCTCTATGGTAAAAATATCTAAACCTTTAAATACCCCCTCGTTATAACACAACACGCAAAACAAAAACAATAAAAAATATCACATTGTACGACCTGGCCAGTCGTACAATACATCGCACACCCCCCAGCGGGTATCAGCCTGAGCAGCCCTCAGCACGATATAAGCACTAAAGTCGAGCCCAGTTTCGCAATAACATGTTAAGACATATAAGAAACGTTGTCAAACAGCCGAAACACTCATTGTACTTATTAACGTTCGAACCGATGAATAGAACATATTGTTTCAACCAAGTCGCCTTTGACCGCAAAAAGCATATCAAAATTCACTATCAAACATATGCGACGTAATTCTAGTACGCATCATTACGATTAAACAGGATCTTGACATAAACCTAGCCCGAAGCGGGTACTCAGAAGCAATAGGCAAAGCCATAATTCAAAATTCCAACATAAAATTAAAGAAAAGTTATAGGTTCTGGGTTAAAGCCCCCCCCGGGCACCAAGTTTAAAGACAACAAAATATTGAAAGAGTTTTAAAAGCTAAAGGTAAACAAGATGAGAGGGAAAAGTTTTAGGCATGCGAGTCCCAGCCAACTGCGTCATCTTCATCCCCCTTGGGGGCTTCCTTCCTCGGAATAGTTGCAATTTCACCGATCTGCACAGCAACCTCGACCGCCTTTTCAAGTGCTCCCCCCACAGCGGCATCGAGCCCCTCGACCTCCTCTTTCTCCGCTTCCTCCTCAACCATGACCTGATCTTGATTACCTCCAGCGAAGACCTTTTCAGCAAGATTTAGAGAGGGAAGATTCGTACCGTAGGGATTAATGTCTTCGACCGGCTTGGGCCTCAGAGGGATCACTCAGGTCGGATCCAGTCGGTGTTGCCATCCAGTCTTTCTCCATGTTCAACTCCTTGAAGTCCAACATAGCCAGCTCCTCGTTAAACCTACCCAGGTCGTTTTCCAGATCTTTCTGCTCATCCTCCAGCGTAGTCTCCCCCTCTCTCAACAGCTTGATCACCTTGAGATTACACTTAATTTGTTGCACCTGCATTAACTTTTCCTGGTACACTCTTTCATTCGCTACCTTCCCCTTTACCCGATCCATCTTTTTGGCGAACTACGCCATCATCTCCTCTTCTTTCTCTTTGAGCCTCTGTTCCATTTGATCGTCCATGTCCCTCATAAGGGTCGCCAGTTCCTTAGCCACGGAGGCCACTTCCCTCTTCTTATCTTTTTTAGATTTTTCAAGACGAGCTACCTCCGCACTCAACCTGTCCACATCCTTCTTCCTCAGATCTTCCAGCTCGGCTACCTTGGCCCTCAACCTACTATTTTCATCTATATGTACCTCAACCCGCCTCACCGCGGTTTTTAGCTCGGCAATAGCCTTATCAGCCCTCGCAGTTGCGTCCTCTACCAGCTCGATCCCAAAGTTCTTCTTTGCCCTCCTCAGCTCGTCGTCCAAAACCCTTACCCGGTTAGCCAAAGCCATAGTTTGGAAAAAAGAATCACACATCAATCAAGACGGCAGCCGATTTCTAAATCGAGAAACAAAAGGAGATTGAAAGGTGGATAATAACAACCATACCTCAGCATGGGAGCGAGCCCAGCCAGCGTATTCCTTCTGGATTGAGAGTGACATGTGATCATAGACCTTGTGACCGCCTAGGCCGAGCTTGGACATTAGCTCCGCGTAGAGGTCCCTCTCTTCCACCATGGGAGACTGGTTGGGCCAGAAAAAGTTGAACGCGAACCCACCATGGTCATGGACGCCAACTGGGGACGTCTCCTGCGTGCGAGCCCTTTTTTCCAAGGGGGCATCAAGGTGACGGGTGCTACATTGAATCGGAGGAAGGCGAGATGACTTCTTACTGGAACCAACAGTTTTATCCCGACTCCGATTGCTGCGGGATGAGTCGGAAACTTCAATGTGATCTACCTCCATGGGAGCCTGATACTTAGGGGTCTTGGTCTCTTGAGAAGTACTGAACCCATTCGAGTTGGGAGCCCCTTGAGAGCTTTTCAACCTACGAGCTTCACGATACGGTACGAGATTCTTCATAGAGACGGATGGACACTGAGACGGAACACCTGCAGCAAAACCATGCATCAGATACCATGTGGTTCAAATAGAACGAAATAAAACCAAAGTAGGGAACTTACTTGATGACGTTTCTGATAGCGGCTCCAGCGGATGGATCCTCGACCTGGTTCAGATGCGGAGCTGACAAATACCAAAACAACAAAGAAAAGGGAACCTGGTCAGTCAAAAATGCCCCAAAATTAATCAATGCGAAAAGAATAAACACATCCAGAAAACACAAATTCGTCAAACAAGGAAAAAATGTAAGATTCGATTTCAAGGAAAAGAGAGAAGGGATCCACACCAATCTCCCTGGTCCACCGAGATTGTAAATCACTAGGACTCGTAGTCCCGAAAGAAAGGTGGTTTATTTCAAGAAAAAATAAAATTTTTCCCAATCCGTTTCATCTTTGGGGGCTTGGCTGGTTGCAAACCCCTGATTCAGTTTGTTGGCTAGGTACCAGAGGTTGCCCTTCGTACCCCTCTTCACATACATAGCAACCTCCAGCATGTCGCAGTTCAGTTCGAAGCCGCCCTCTCTCGCCTGAATAATAAGAAATATCGCATGTCGGACCCCTTTGTGAATCAGCTGGCTCAGAGCCATGCCTCGACGATGCAGGTACCAAACTAGCAGCTCAGGAACAGGGAAGCGCAACCGATAAGTCTTGAAAAAGATTTCATATACAGTGACAAACCCCAACGGGGAATTGTCTGGAAAGTGGCTCGGATCCGGGATTAAAAATCTAACATCAGGTGAAAGGTCAAACTGCTCCCAGAGCATTCTCACGGAGGTAAGGGATGAAAGAGAAGAAGAGAAGGCCATTATTTGAGGGGCCGCGGACGCCCTAGACTTCGCTCCGGAAGCAACTGGAGTTCCAACACTCGCGCTTGCCGTGGGATGCGACGAAGAACCTCTACTCCCAGAACGAAGCGCCAACTGTCTCGACATCGGCGGGAAACCAAGGAGGAAGAGAAATACGGAGAGAGAAAGTCGAAAAAGAAGAACATCTAGAGAAATTCCGGGGTAAATCAGAGAAGAAGAGAGAAAATTGAATGGGAGAAATGACAAACCCTAGCAAAATTAAAGAGAAATAAGTAGTTAAGTGACAATACATTAGGATGCAAAGAGAGAGAGAGAGAGAGAGAGAGAGAGAGGGAATAGACGGTTGAAAGCGTAGTGGGAGACAGTTCGAGGTACTTGAGGAGAGAGAGGAGAGTGGCAATAACTGCCTCGAGTTGTGCGAAACCGCCTTTTGTAGGCGTAATGATGGTGCTTTTGAAATTCGAAGATACCGAGATGCGCTGCATGAGGAGATAAGAATCAATCGAGACTGTCAAGATTTTCTCAATCCAAATCGTAACAAATCGGCTCAACTAATGCTACATTTTTGGAGGAAAATGAAATTATCCAGCCCAACACGAAGGATTCGAATGCGCATGCTGATATCATACGAAGACAAATGTATGCTAAATAACAAAATGATGAATGAAGATCATCTTAAAGAAATTTTTTAATAAATATATGATAATATATGGATGGTTATGAGGTGAATTTCCACCAATTTCCGAAGGTCACCCAACTCGCTAAGCTCGTAGGGAGACCTGGGGGCTAATCTGTTGATGGCGAATCCCCCTCAGCAGGTTTCCAACCCAACCAGTGCCATTTCCTAGATAATAGCTCAGCATGTGTCAAGATGCAAAAAGACTCACACAGCCGATTTCTACCTAGGCGCAGAATGTGAGTGATCGGCTACTCATGTCGTAGACGAGCTAAGCAGAAGGCGATTACGAGCTTGGAAAGAAAAGACTAGGTCCAGACGGTTCCAAGATAAGGGGGAAGTATCGAGATCGTGATCCTAACGACCCAAGAAGATCGGAACAACCCGGATTAGGCATAAGAGGATATAAGGCAAGACGAGAGAGAAATGAAGCATTATAATCTTTTTGGGCTTAGAACTAGAACAAGGAAATCGATCTCTTTGTATAAACACATTCATCAAGATCAATAAAGAACATATTATTCTTCTCAATATCTTTTCGACCTGAGTTTGTGTTGCGATTTCTTTCTTATTTTGACAAGAACAACGAATTTCTCATTAAGATAATCCTTTAAAAATTCATTGTGGGTTTTAGCATCCACATTCATATTATACTTACCTAGATGATCTTGTCGATAATCATGGTCATGGATGCTTGGTGTTGTCTTGAATGCCCCATTGAATACATATGAGTTATCTTCTAATGCAAGGCCATGTTGAAGCTTGTTCACTTCTTTAAATCTTCTTAAGAGGTCTTCTGGCTTCCATATGAAGTTCTGAATCTGAAAACACACAATCAAGTGATTGCCACAAGAGATCCCTATATAAAGATTTGAAATGAACTGTTTTCCGTAGTTGAAAACTCTACATGATTGGATCATAATTTGGCTCAAATTTTAGACGTTTTGAATCCTTAAAAGGTTTCTAATTATGATCAAAGGAGATGTTTGTGTCTAGCTAACATAGACTGATTATGAGCTGGTCAAGTTGTTGATTTTTTACTCTCTCCATTTGTTGGTTGTCCAAAGCATTTTTTCAATTCTATTATAGGCCATATAATAAGTGACTCGTGCAGTTTCTCCAAAAGTTCCTCCAATGGCTGTAAAAATTATCCTGGTCGCCAAACAAAGTTTGGAGTTGTCTAAGTGTGGAAAAATCATATAAGACAAGTTCATTCGCCTTTAGTTTGAGTTGGTGTTCCGGTTAGCTCTAAACTGATCTTGTGTTGAACTGGATTGGAAAGTCCTTGTTCTTGTTGTGTCTTCAACATTGTGTAATCTGTATAAAAACTCAGCAAGTTAGTAATTATTTGCCTTGAGACGTTTAAGAGCTTATCTTTATGTGGTAGGGGTTTTGTAAAGTTTGGTGCTTGATGACTCTGAATTTTCATGGTTTTTACAAGTCATTTAGCATCAATTTTGAGGTCTTTAGGCATGCATACATCACATTTGTAGTTGATTTCAGTAAGTTTGTGATTTTTAGGAATTTTGCATTATAATTCGCATATGCACGTATTTTGGAGATTTTTTAGGAATTTCAGGAGTTTTCAGGAAGGTTTTGTGAGAATTCAGAAAAGAGCATAAAATATGGAATGGACCAGCACGAAGGCCTGGATCGATCTCAACACAAGGCTAGATCGATCCCAAGCTTCACACTGGATCGATCTCACTGCAACATATGGATTGATCTCAGCTCACTTATGGATCGATCCTATACTCAACACCATATCGATCTCACACTCAACACAGGATTGATCCCAGCTTCAACCTGGATCGATCTCAGCTCACTTCTGGATCGATCCAGATCGATCCCGCATCAGTACCTGGATCGATCCCAGCTTCTACCTGGATCGACCTCAAGCACACACCTGGATCGATCTCCTCTTCAAGCTGGATCGACCTCCACTCCAATTTCAGATCGATCCCACGTTCAAGCCACATACAAGCTGGATCAAACTGAAGCTCAACTTCTGGATCGATCCCATTCAAGCGTCTCCAACTCAGATCGATCTCGCACTCTTCTCAGCTTGAGTCAAACACGCTCCTACCCGACCAACTCAAATTCGGAATGGACCTGACCTAAGATCCAAGCCAATGATTAGTTTTTATCTTTAGTGCGATTTAGGGTTTTTCTCTGAACACTATAAAAGCCCTAATTCGCCTCCTTTCCAAGAAGTCTTGTTTTTCTTTCCTTTTTAGGTTTTTGTCTGAGGTTTTCATTTCCTTTGTTGTTCTTGACGTTCTTGGTGTAAAAACCTAGAATCTTTAAAGTTTATGCTAATCTACTGCTTTCTTTTACTTTCCTGCTTAGTTTTAGGTTGTTGTTCACTTGGTGCATGTTGATCTTTCATTTTCGTTTTTAATATTTTGTTTTAAGCTTTGATCATTTTCTGGGTAGTTAGTGTTTCATTGTTGTTCTTTCTTTTCTGGGTTTGAGTTCTTACTGTTCTTCATGTTCTTCATCTGTTTAACCTTTGATCATCATGTTTAGCTTTGAAGTTGACATTTCTATTTTTCCTGTTTTCATTTCCATGAGTAGTGAGTAGTTTTATGAAGTTTCTAAGGATGGGGTAGACTAGGGTTGATGTCATGATCTCACCTTAGGCACCTAAGCTTGTTTGAATATACATCCCTTATGTTTCATTGTGCTTAATGCTGGTTTTTTTCACGCCAATTGAAATATGATCTTGGACATTCCAGCGCCCGAAAAGCGTTCAATGGAATGTCTGATCATGGTGATTTCAGAGATCAATCTATCCATTCGCAACGCCCTAGATGATTAGGATATGCATCTCAGCCTAGGGGGTTCGATGACTAGGGGGATTTTGGCTTTGGTAGGTTGGTTCTTAATGCCTTCTAGGTAGTGTATCGTTAACAGGAGTTAGGTATGGTGATTGCTTAGGCTGATTCCATTTATCAAGGGATTAGACTTGGTTACTTGTGAACCTATCGTCTAGGGATAGCTCACTGTTGTTTGAGGTATGTTTGGTGCTTAGGTAGATTGGGATAGATCTCTGGTTGATTACCCTTTGTCCTCAGGAACTGCTTCACACTTGTTTACATCTTTCACCTTCTCTACTTTTACTCTGTTTATCCCTTTTAGCATTTTTAGTCTATGTTCTCTACTTCCAGCATGTTTCACTTCACTTAGCACCTGTTAGTAAACCACCCCTTTTACTGTTTAGCTTGACTTAGAAGCATCCATTGCAATCTTGATTGTTAGTGCACTCCCATTTGGATTGATACTTCATCTATACTACAATGATGGGGAATTGATACCCCCAGGACCTAAAAAATCCTACTATCAATTTGGCGCCGTTGCCGTTTGGGTGTTGTTTACTACATTCTGGATTTTGGATCTTTTAAGATCAAGCTTGTTTTAGTTCTTTACTTACCTGTTTACCTTTGTTTGCTTTGTTTTCAGGTACCTGCTTAGTAGTGTATGAACCTGAGAAGCAGAGGACCAACAGACTTGATTCCTCTCGTTAAAGACATCAGAGCTCTTGAACGGAAACACTCTTGGGCAAGACGTGAACACAAAAATGCGGAACACTTGAGACGGTGGGACATACAAATAGCGAACAATGCTGAACAAGAGAACCAACACACTATAAGTGCTGGTGATAACCCCAACACTCACACCATCAGACATGGAATCAATCCACCTGCAGTTCAAAACAACAACTTCGAGATCAAGCATATTCTCATTGCAATGGTGCAGGGGAACAAGTTCCACGTACTACCTATGGAGGATCCACTCGATCATTTTGACGAGTTTGATCGCTTTTGCAGCCTCACGATAAATGGTGTGAGTGAGGATGCTTTCAAACTACGCCTCTTCCCTTTCTCTTTGGGGGGAGAAGGCAAACCAATGGGAGAAGTCACTTCCCAGGAACTCCATCACCATATGGGATGTCTGCAAGAAAGCATTCCTTGCAAAGTTCTTCTCAACTTCCAGAATAACTAGACTGAGGAATGACATTTTCGGCTTTGCGCAAAAGAATGATGAAACCTTCTCTGAAGCATGGGAGCGCTTCAAGAACTACACAATGCAATGCCCCCATCATGGTTTCAGCAAAGCGTCACTACTCAGCACCCTCTATCGATGTGCCTTGCCTAAGATTAGAATGTTGCTCGATACAACAAGTATTGGGAACTTCCTCAACAAAAGTGTGGATGAAGGATGGGAGTTAGTAGAGAACCTTGCCCAGTTTGATGGGATTTACAGTGAGGACTATGACATAACACATAGAGGTGGTTCTGCTTCTGATGATAGCACAATAAAGGAGATCAAAGCTCTGAATGAGAAGTTGGACAAGATACTCCTGGGTCAACAACATCAAGTTCTCTTCATCTCTGATGAAGAACAACTTCAGATACAAGCTGCCGAAGTCCAACAGCAAGAAGAAATGGGCTATGTACATAACCAAGGTGGTTACAACAAAGGGTACTTCAACTACTCCAACAACCTTGGTCTTTCTTATAGAAGCAACAACGTTGCTAACCCACAAGACCAAGTGTACCCACCTCAACAACAAAAGAACTCTCAAACTTTCAACAACTACTACCAGAACATAGTTTACTTCCCAAAGCAGCAACAACAAAATAGTTTTCAACAACCACAACATCAACCTACTGGTGCACCTTCTGGTTTCTCATCTAATCAACCTCAAGCCCAACCTTCCAACATTGAAGCTATGTTACAACAACTTCTTCAGGGTCAAGCTACTTATGCAATGGAGACATCAAAGAATTTTGGTGAAATCCAATACAAGATGGACACTTCAATGCCATCTATCTCCAGCAGACAACTGCAATTCTTACTCCAACTTACCCTCTTATTCGCACTGAGGACAATGTGGTTCAAGTTGGGGGGGGGGATTTGAGTTCAAACGAAGATGCACCTCTGGACCATGAAGAGTATGTTCCTGTTAAAAAGCCTGTTGAGAAGTTACCTACTACAAAAGAGATTGCAATACCTTATGATCCACCACCCTATGTCACAAGACTGCCATTTCCATCACGTATCAAGAAAGAGATCATGGCGAAATACCCAAATGTCTTTGCGAAACCTATGAAGGAAGAGATATCTCAGGAAGTGCTGGAACCATATGAAAAATGCAATGCCCTGATACAACAAAGCAAGAGGATCCTGGTTCATTCACCTTACCTTGCTCACTAGGACCCCTGACCTTTGATGAATGCCTTTGTGATTTGGGAGCTTCTGTCAACTTAATGCCTCTGTCCATTGCCAAGAAGCTGGGATTCGATGAGTTCAAGGCTTCCAACATAAATTTGTTGATGGCGGACATATCTATTAGGCATCCTGTTGGTATCTTAGAAAGCTTACCAATCAGGATCAAGGATGCAACAATACTCACAAATTTTATGGTATTGAAGATAGATGAAGAGCCTAAGGATCCATTGATCTTTGGAAGACCATTCTTAGCCACAATTGGAGCTGTAATCAACGTCAAGAAAGGTCACATAAAGCTGAACATATGAAGAGGTACAAAAATGATTTTCAACATCAAGAGTAAGCCTAAGAAGCTCACTGTCCAAGGTCAGCTATTCTCTGTGAAGGAACTGAATGAAGACAATCCAAAAAATGTGCACTCAAGCAGTAAAGCAGTTGAAGATGGATTGGAAAGGAACCAACAAATTCTGGAATGCACCATGAAAGTTTCAAGTATATTAAGGAACCAGATAAAGGATTTTATGTGGAGTGAAAAGAAATCATGACATTGGAAATGTCCAGAGCTGAAGACAGTCTAAAGGATCCATGAAAAGGAAATCCTGAATTCAAACCTCAACCTGAGCGGGTACCACCGCGGAAGCCACCTTTGAACATTCCAATTTCTGAAAAATACTTGGAGCCTCATACTAGAACTTTGGAAATCATGAATGGAGACCAAGTGTTTTACTTAACAAAAGGTTCAAGTATTACCTGGGGAATGTGGATCCACTGTGTTCTAAGAGCTTCATGATCAAGGAAATATTTTCTGGTGAAGACTTCATACTTGCTGTGGAAGTTGATGAAAAACCCAAGCCGGACTTCAAGGTTGATCATAACTATGACAAAGGAGCTTTCTCAAAAAAGACCTCGGTTCTCTTTGGAGAGCCGTCTTAGGATCATTAATCCTAAAAACAGGAAGTCAAGCTTACTGACTTAAAACAATCTCACTTGGGAGGAAGTCCCATGTCTATCTCTGTATATATTTTAATTTTAATGTTTTCTAAATTTCAGTACTTGGTTTAATGCAATTTAGTTTTCAATTGGTTTTGGTGTTTTAGGCACGTACGGAATGAGTTTCGGGAATCTTGCAAAGAGAAGAAAAATAGGATATGGATGAGCCACAGCAACCATGGATCGATCCACTTCATTTGGATCGATCCATTCTCAACACTTGGATCGATGAGAGCTCGAGCCACAGATCGATCCAAAACATAGTCATGATCGATCCGCACTCAACAATGGATCGATCCCAACACTCAAAATCTAGATCGATGTGTTTTCAACATTTCGACCAAACCATGCTCAATATAGATCGATCCGCACTCAGCACATAATCGAGCCATACACAAAAGTCAATGATTGATCCACCTTGAGCACTAGATCGGTCCAAGGGATCGATCCGATCGATCCATTTTTAAACGTTGGATCGATCCGCACCTTAGCGCCAAGATCGATCCACATGCTCGAACCGTCACCAAGCCATTCTATGAAGTTGTGATCAAACCAAGCAAGGCCCATTTGAACCACTTCGAGTGTTGTTGGAATCGAGCTAACCTCCTCTCACTCAAGGACAAAGGATCATCTCCACTTGCCCACTAACCTTCTTTACCCCATGGACAAAAGATCACCTCCATTCCATCACTTTTTCTTACACACCCACACCCCCATCACACCAATGTTTCCTCCTTAATCCTCCTTCGAAAATCTCCACTTGACTCCTCCACCACAACCATTACTTGACTCCTCCACCACAAATAACAACAAATCCTCTCAACCACAAAAATTCAAGCCATCCCATCTATTTAAGGGAGTATCTCCATCTTTTTTCTTGATCATTCTCATAACTCTAATAATTTTCACACTACTTAGAACTTTAGTTTTAATCGTTTTCTAAAGATTCGAGCTCAAGAACTCATCACGCCTTTAAGCATCTCCAATTCAGTTTACGTTCTATCATATCTGAACTTTTATGAAAATTTTTGGTTTTCCTGAACTTCTGAGAAATTCGGTTCGAACTTTCTTCTACTTAAATTCGGATTTATAACCTTGAAAGTTGCGCTTACCTTGTTTTACAACCGAATAAGTTCTAAATCTTAAGAAAAAATTTGAAGAAGATAAAAGTGTGGTTTAAGAGTTATGCATGATAATTGTGTGAAACTTGTATTTGTCAAGTGATATAAACTGTCATATGTTGAAAAGCTACTGATTTCCAAATAATGGTTTATTGCTCTTTTAGGTGCCATCATGTCAAACAGAGGAATGCCTAGCTGTTCGAGTGGACCTTCAGTGGAAGACATCTATAGAGCCCTGATGCAAGTGAAATTTACGGAATCAACGTTCCCTGATGCAGAAACTTTAGGAAATCTGGACATCCTTGAACAAGTACAAGCTATATTAGAGGATATGGGAATACCGAGCATACTTACAATAGAGTTTGAGGCTCACCAGAAACCAACATGCATGTTCCTAGCTTCTTGGAGGTGTTCTACTCTGAAGGAAAGAAAGGTGACGAAAACAAGGGAGGGTTTATAAGCTTCCAGAATTTGCATGGAAGGACGGAAAGATTTACCTTCAGATAATTGGAAATTATCTATGGTTTCAATCTTCAGAGGTTTTAATCCGATGTGTTCAAAAGTGTTCCATAAGAGATCCAAATCATTTGGGATGTTATAGGGTCCAAGGACTTCAGGGCAAGACGAACCAAGAATTCATGTATCCATCACCTAGCGGTGAGATATGTACAACAAATCTTAGCAAACTCGTTCTTCTCTAGACGAGATACCAGCACTGTCTCGGTAGAAGATATGGATTTCTTGCGTCTGGGAATTAAGTGGCATTTCTGCAACACTCTACAGTCCCAGGATATGTTCCATAATAGTTATAGAGAGAAACCATGCCCTTTGAAAATATTCCTGCAGCAGTTCCTAAAGTTCAAGGATCTTAACTTGATTACAAGAGAGGGGACGACGCCTCAAATACGAATCGGGGGATAGATGACACCCATCCTGCAACTTGCTCAGGCGCCTCTGGGAAGAAATGTCTGGAAACCAAGACTGATGGATATCAACCACCTCGGGGATATTCAATATATAGTGGGAAGTGTAAACGCTCAATTCTGCTATCAATTCATAGCATGGGAAAATACGAAAGCAATCGTCCTTCTCCCGAACAGCATGCGCACCACTTTCTGAAGAAACGAGAATTTTCCTTTTAAACACGACACTTCGGACACAAAGGAAATCATTTCCGCAATGACAAACCTGGAATCATGCTCCGACAACCTTTCAACCCTCTCCTTGGACGAGGATTCACCCAACTCCCAAATTGGGAGTAACTAAGGTCCATTCCAATCCCCTCCTTCATTGTATAATCCGTCCAATGTGCTTTATCTCCGGTCTGCTGTGTCTTCTTGTTGCTTCTCATTGATGTTTATGTTTAAAATGTTTTTAATGCTTTTTCACTATCCTGTCCTACCTTGAGTCCAATCCTGAACTTGGTTTACACAGAGACTGTGTAACTCAGATTTGTGGGATGATTCAGGGGACCTGCTATTAATGAAATTTCCTTGTTTGTTCCTTTGTCTCCACTTTGCATTGCATTTACATAGCATCTATTAGCATCAGAAAACCATAAAAATTTGAATTTTTTTTGTTGTTGAAAATCCTTCTTCAAAAACAGAGTGTCATTATAGTTGCATTCCATGTAGCTGCATATAGGATGTTGCATTTTCATGTAAGTTTCATATGCATAGGGAACTACGAAGATGATGACCTTGTAAGTATGATGTTTTCTCAGAAAGTGTTAGTGCCCTGGTTGTTAGTTGTCTAATGCATCATGAAATTGTCTGAAGTAAAACTGCACCTTGCTTGGAATGTGAACTTGCATGATCATTTGTCTCCAGAAGAATGCTGTGATTTGAATTTTGTTTCTATCTATTAGAACTTGTATTTGAATGTTTAATTATCATGTTTGTGTGTTGAATATGAAGTCATGGATAGTATATACATATTTGGGTTATCTTCTACCTTTTACCACTCTTGTTAACCCAAGTAGAATCCCCACCCTTGAACCTTGCCTTCTTTCAAACTCTGAATTTACTACTGAGTGGCAGAAATTTTATGGAATGAGCTTGGTAGAACGTGTTAGGTTCGAACTGATAGGAATATGGTCTCATGTAGTTCTAGTCCATGTTTTTAGACTAGATAGGACTAGGTGGGATTCGAGTTTTAATGTTGGTTTGGATGGAAACAAATGAAAAGGGTATTAGTAGTTGGTAAAAAGGGAAGTGTTAAGAAAGAACATTAGGAGAGGAATGGCAAAAAGAATCAGAACATGCTAGTGAAAATTTTGGGGGAATGATGGTGTGCAAAAGAAGTATGGCTAGTGCAGAATAAAAGAAAGTATATGGCATTCAATTCAAAAGGGTAAAAACCCAAATGATAGTGTACACAAAAAGGTCTAAGGCCGTGAGTGTTTTAAGTAAAAAAGGTTCCTGAAACAGCTAGCAGCATCTAAGAAGCAAGTCTCTCCTAAGTGTAACAAAGAAAAAATGAAAAATGGGGAATGTGAATGGGTATGATCACTTTGAGTTCCAAAATGGAATATTTAGGACTCCTTACTGGGCATAATCATAAAACTTAGGTTTCATTAGCGTTGGGTAGATGGGGTTCTATTTCTGTATGCATCTAAGTGTTCCTACCTTTAGCCTTCTGCTAAAGCTCATTCTCTTTTGAGAGAACCTTTGTTCTGAATTACTAACCATTGCATGAAGGGGTCATCTTTACCCTTTAACCTGTCCTTGACCAAATGAGTTCATTGATGGCACATGACTTGATCTATGGTTCCTGATTAATGAATGTTAAAGGAGCAAAATAATTTGAATGCATTGTGGAAGTTGGAATTGGTCTGTGATGAACTGTGATGAGTATGGCTAAGGTTTTTAAATAGGATGAGCTTAGAACTGCATTCTAGAACTAGTAATCAGAACACTAATATTACTTGTGTTAGCAGCATGTCTTGTTTATGAGTTCCCACTTTCAAACCTCACTCCAAGAAAACTGAATTACTTGCTTGAGGGCAAGTAAGGATTTAGTTTGGGGGAGTTGATGACTCTGGATTTTCATGGTTTTTACAAGTCATTTAGCATCTATTTTGAGGTCTTTAGGCGTGCATACATCACATTTGTAGTTGATTTCAGTAAGTTTGTGATTTTTAGGACTTTTGCATTAGAATTCGCATATGCACGCATTTTGGAGATTTTTTAGGACTTTCAGAAGTTTTCAGGAAGGTTTTGTGAGAATTCAGAAAAGAGCATAAAATATGGAATGGACCACCACGAAGGCCTGGATCGATCTCAACACAAGGCTAGATCGATCCCAAGCTTCACACTGAATCGATCTCACTGCAACATCTGGATCGATCTCAGCTCACTTCTGGATCGATCCATATCGATCCTACACTCAACAACAGATTGATCCCACACTCAACACTGGATCGATCCCAGCTTCAACCTGGATCAATCTCAGCTCACTTCTGGATCGATCCAAATTGATCCCGCATCAGTACCTGGATTGATCCCAGCTTCTACCTGGATCTACCTCAAGCACACACCTGGATCAATCTCCTCCTAAAAATGGATCGACCTCCACTCCAATTTCAGATCGATCCCATGTTCAAGCCACGTACAAGCTGGATCGATCGCAAGCTCAACTTCTGGATTGATCCCATTCAAGCGTCTCCAGCTCAAATCGATCTCGCACTCTTCTCAGGTTGAGTCAAACATGCTCCGACCCAACCAACTCAAATTCGGGATGGACCTGACCAAAGATCCAAGCCAATGATTAGTTTTTTTCTTTAGTGCAATTTAGGGCTTTTCTCTGAACACTATAAAAGCCCTAATTCGCCTCATTTCCAAGAAGTCTTGTTTTTCTTTCCTTTTTAGGCTTTTGTCTTAGGTTTTCATTTCCTTTGTTGTTCTTGATGTTATTGGTGTAAAAACCCATAATCTTTTAAGTTTATGCTAATCTACTGCTTTCTTTTACTTTCCTGCTTAGTTTTAGGTTGTTGTTCATTTGGTGGATGTTGATCTTTCATTTTCGTTTTTAATATTCTGTTTTAAGCTTTGATCATTTTCTGGGTAGTTAGTGTTTCATTGCTGTTCTTGCTTTTCTGGGTTTGAGTTCTTACTGTTCTTGTTGTTCTTCATCTGTTTAACCTTTGATCATCATGTTTAGCTTTGAAGTTGTCATTTCTGTTTTTCGTGTTTACATTTCCATGAGTAGTGAGTAGTTTCCTGAAGTTCCTGAGGATGGGGTAGACTAGGGTTGATGACATGATCTCACCTTAGGAACCTAAGCTTGTTTGAATATACATCCCTTCTGTTTTATTGTGCTTAATGCTGGTTTCTTTCACGCCAATCGAAATCTGATCTTGGATATTCTAGCGTCCAAAAAGTGTTCAATGGAATGTCTGATCATGGTGATTTCATGTATTAGTCTATCCTTACGCAACGCCCTAGATGCTTAGGATATGCATCTCAGACTAGGGGGTTGGATGACTAGGGGGCTTTTTGGCTTTGGTAGGTTGGTTCTTATTGCTTTCTAGGTAGTGTACCGTTAACGGGAGTTAGGTCTAGTGATTGCTTAGGTTGATTCCATTTATCAAGGGATTGGAATTGGTTACTTATGAACCTATCGTCTAGGGATAGCTCACTGTTGTTTGAGGTATGTTAGGTATATTGGGATGGATCTCTGGTCTATTATCCTTTTTCCTCAGGAACTGCTTCACACTTGTTTACATCTTTCACCTTCTCTGCTTTTACTCTGTTTCTGCCTTTTAGCATTTTTAGTCTTTTATGCACTTTGTTCTGTTTATGCTCTTTACTTCCAGCAGTTTCACTTCACTTAGGACCTGTTAGTAAACCACCCCTTTTATTATTTAGCTTGACTTAGAAGCATCCATTGCAATCTTGATTGTTAGTGCACTCCCATTTGGATTGATACCTCATATATACTACAATGATGGGGAATTGATACCCTCAGGACCTAAAAATCTTACAATCAGTTCTTTAGGAGGATCATTAGCATAAATGCAAGGTAACTTATAGTTCCTGGTTCATAATTCTCATCCATGGCTGTAACTTAATTTTCCTGGAAAACATAAAATCATCAAGGTAAAATGTATCTTTATTGTTCAAAAGCAGAACTGAATTGTTGTGGCCTTGTCCACCAATATTTTGATGCTTATTCTCCTTGAATGGCTTGTGAACATTAACATGTTCTCTTCGACTTGAGTTTAGAACCTTAAGAACCCACGTCTTATCATTGTTCTTAGGTCCCCATGGCGTAGAATCTCCAAAGATAGAGTCCACACACTCTAGACTTCTTTGATTAGATTTAACTCCTTGATCAACATGTACTAAGGCATGTTCTGGTATTTTTTGAGTAACATCTGGTTTTCCCTCTTGGTTATTCACTTGTGAAGCAGGTACAAGGACAAGCTCTTCTTTTTCATGATCTAAAAATTTCTCAACTTATTCGGTAATAGATTAAGGTTTAAGAAAAACTTTGGAACAATCATAAGTAGGTATAATAGGATAAGAAATAACCAATCTTTTGGTTGTACAGTGTGGAGGTTTTTCTTGCTTCTCACGCAAATAGACTTGGTCATTTGTCCTTTCTTTCTGATATGCTTTTTTAATACAAGGGTTTTGAGAGTTTAACCATTAAGAAACAATATCAATTTACCTCTGTTGCTTCTCAAGCCGTTTGCTTTTACTCTTTAAGTGATGAAGCCTTTCTTGAGTAAGTGCATCTAGTTTTATGTCAAACATATGCTCCTTCTCACTGTTAATTATTCAACAAGCTTCTGCTCTATGGGACTAAACATGCTCATTAACTCTTCAAAGGTTGCCACTGCTCATCGCAAAAGAACACAAAACAAATCACTATCACTTGTTTCTCTTTAAAACAATTTCAGAACAGGTTCAATCAAGCAACTCATCACATATCAGCGACCAAATATTTTTCTAACACAAATAGAAATTTTTTTAGGATGATTATCAACACAAAAATATCATACAAAACAAACAAAAACAGATTTGGATCAACAAATTATCAAAAATCAGAACATATTCCAAAACATTTTCATGCACAAATTCAGATCATGAAACATATTGTATCCATCCAAAAACAAAT
Source organism: Iberis pinnata (assembly GCA_900406425.1). Classification (NCBI taxonomy): domain Eukaryota; kingdom Viridiplantae; phylum Streptophyta; class Magnoliopsida; order Brassicales; family Brassicaceae; genus Iberis; species Iberis pinnata. Next base: position 44,452 of record OVBE01000419.1, read on the forward strand.
TGATCCAAGTTCTATATGCAGATTAGGTGTTTATAATTCCAAAGAATACACAGTTAAATTTTGAACCATTATAGAACAACACAAAATTTAAACATTAAGCATAATATGATTGACCTCTTTTGCAAAAAGATAACTATATAAACTTTTAACAACCTAGTTTGTGTTCTTAATAAAACATGACGTTTCTGCATATAATCCACTTAACTCTATAGATAAAACTCCTAATCATTCTTCTAATTATTCAACGAATCAATACAGAAACGATCTAAACACAAACAAATTCAACAAAAGATGAACAATAAAAACATCGTGCTAATGAACATATTCATTTTTCTTCAACAATAGATCAAAACCTAGTTACTAATGGCTTGAAATCTACTTTTTCTTTACTTAATCAAAGCATTACGCATCATATAATTCAAATTCTTTATGATCTTAGCACATAAAATTTTAAGAGACAAAACATAGTATGATTAGTCAAAAAGATACTGTAATTGAAATATTCTCTGTTTTGTAATCCAAACCCTTCAAAGTGGTTCTAATACCGCTGGGTACAACCCTCCTAAGGTTTTGCAACATACTTTGAAGGTTGGACTTCTATGGATGGATGATGATGATGAATGAAAGTATAAATGGCTTGTGAAGGTGAGAAAGATGAATATGATGATGAAGAATAGTTGCTGGATAGATGGTGGATCTATAGGAACACACAAGAGTTTCAGAAGGCCCTTCATACAACTAATGTCAAAACATAAATGGATATGATAGACCATATATGGAACCAAATTTAAAGAAGAATTTTTGATAAAAAGATGGTTGAGTTAAGAAATGAGTTTACAACTAAATTATATAGTGAATAAGGAAGTTCATGCATGTAGGAGAGAGGATAACTTGAATTTTTTCCTACATGCATGCAAGAGAGAGAAGACCACTCTAATAAATGTTGTGCATGCTTTAGTTACGAATTTGAAGCTTCCCTTGACTTTTGATGAATTTAATCTGATTTAAACACTCCAAATAGACTCCTTAAGACATGTATAAGTGTTGGGCCTTTCTATGAATTTATTGGTCCTTTATTTGTTTAACTAAATGGACAATTATATAGTGATCTATTTGCCTCATTAAAATCTTGATTTGAAAAACCCATCGGGATGAAAAAAACCAGGGAAAAATAGTATAAATGGATGCACTAACCCATTTGTTAACCATCTTGAGATTGTATGCATATGTGGTTAATTGCATTCTCTCTAAGCTCAAATTAATGGAAATGTTCAAAATTTGATTATGCTCCACTCCTTTAATTCCAGCAAGCTTCGTAGCCTTGACTTTTGATATAAATCCAGGTTGAATCTCCAAAGTCTCTTCTTCTACAAGCTTATCCCTATCTACAAGTTCATCAACATGCAAGTCGAATGTTCCTTGTTTAGATCCATCTTTGAGACTGTGCAGAACTATATCACATGAGCTCCTGAGAATTTTAGATATTCAAAGTGGATTGCTTCCTAGCACAAGCTATGCAACTTAATTCTTCAATACTCTAAGTAACTCCAATGATGCATTGAACTTACTTACTTGAACCACCTTTGTTAAAATATCAGCTGAATTTCTACTTGTTGGAATCTTCAACACAACAATTTCTCTTTAAGCCACGTTCTCGCGAATGAAGTTGTACTTCAGCTGAATGTGTTTTATGCACTCATGAAACACAATATTCTTGGATAAGCACATAACACTTTGCGAGTCACATCACACATCAACTGACTCTTGCTCAAAACAAAAATATTCAAACAATCCTCTAAGCCATATAGCCTGTTTCTGATACAATTATCCTTACATCTGAACACACTTTGAAACCTTGAACATGATAGAATGATGGAATGGATGCAGAATGATGCTATTTTGATGGGGAAAATGATTATGGAGAGATTGCAGTGGATGATGGACGTGATGAGTGATGGTTTGTGGACAGAAAATGGATCGATAGGAATCTACAAAGGTTTTGAAAGGCCCTTGATTCACCTGGGTGATCTTGGATATTACACACCTAAAGATAAAAAAAAAATGAATATTACACACTGGAACCAAATTCGAAAGAGTTTTTGATAAAAGATGGTTAAGTCTCAAATGAATTTTACATCCAAAATAAATAGAAAACAAGATGGTTCATGCATGTAGGAGAGAAGGAGACTTGAAATTCAAAGTCTATGCATGAAGGAGAGAGAAGAACACTTCAATAAATGTTGTGCATGCACTAAATTCGAATTTGAAGTGTTTAGACCCTTATTCATTTTCTTTTGGGCTTTTTTGATCAATAATGGGCCATTTTGAAGTATCCAACTTGCCTCATTAAAAACCAAATTTGGAAAACCCATTGGGACAAAACCAAACTTATCCTCTTCATCTTCTTCAGCAAGTCTCTTAGCTCTTGATCTTATCATAGGACCAGCTGGTATCTCCAAAGTGCATTCCTCTTTATGCTCATCCTCAGCTACAATCTTTTCCTCTTCATCATCTTTAGATCCTAATTCTTTACTGTCCATGATTGCATCAGCTCCTTGTCCTTTGGCTAATGGGGCTGTATCATTTTCACTTCCTCTGTAAGAGCTATATACTCTGCTCCATTTTTGAAAAAGCTAGATGTGGTTGAAGAGTTGACTTCCAACACACTAAGCTCCCAACAACTGTAAACGCATAACCAGAGATAGACATACTCCTGCCAGTATCTGATGAAAAATCTGCATCATAGTATCCTTTCACATTGAGTTTACTATCCTTTTGATAGATCAATCTCAAACCAGATGCTCCTTTTATTATCTTAACATCCACTTCACTGCTTTCCAATGAATCTGACCATGTCTACTCATGACTATTCACCAATCTAATCCCATATACAATGCCAGGTTTTGTTCCTATCATAGTATACATTATGCTACCCACAACTGAGGCGTATGAAACCTATTATGCTATGTCTTCCTCTTCATCATCTTTTATGGCTGACAGTTTGAAGTGTGCCCCTATAGGTGTATGTGATAACTCATCATACTCCATTCTAAAAGTCTTGACAACCTTCTTGATATATTCTGTTTGTGACAAACTTAATAACCCTTTGCTCCTGTCTCTAGGGATGTCCATACCCAAAGTTCGTTTTGAAACCCATAAGTCCTTCATTTCAAAAAAGGAACTCAATTGTTCTTTAAATTTTTGCATCTGTCTTATATCCCTAACAATGTATAAAAGTAAATAAAGATAGTCAGTAGATGAAACCTATTTTATGTAAATAGTTGAGTCATATTCACTTTAGCTGAAACCTTTTGATATCATAAACTGATTGAAACACTTGTTAAATTGTCTTGGACTTTGCTTAAGTCCATACAAGGACTTACGCATTAAACACACTTTCTTCTCTAAAACACCACACTCAAACCCTTCAGGTTGAGACATATAGAGTTGTTCTTCTAAGTTTCCATGAAGGAAAGTTGTCTTCATCTCCATCCGTTTTAATTATAAATCAAAATTTACCACAATACACAACATCATTCTTATTGAGACATGTTTAACTACACGTGAGAAGACTTTTTGATAGTCAACTCCTTCATTTTGAGTAAAACCCTGAGCCACCAGTCTTGCTTTTTACTTGAAATTCTCATTATTAGAACCACCATGCTTAAGTTAAAGATCCATTTACACCTTATAATCTTCTGATTTGGTCGCCCATGTGTGGTTCTTCAACAGAGAATTCATTTCTTCTTTCGTTCCTAGACTTCAGTCTTTCTAATGTTTGCTGTCTTTTGCTTCTTGGTATGATTCAGGTTCTTCAATGCTTGTTACCAGTTCTGACATTGTCAAAGCAAATGCTAAAGCATTTTCTTCTGTGTATCTAGCAAGATGATGAATGTTTTGCCTTCATTCTTTGTCTCTTTCCAATTGATAATTTGTTTTTCCAGAACCATTTGGTGACTAAAGAAATTTACTTTCTTCTTGATCATTCTGATTTATTCTTGGAGATACTCCACCTAGACCAAAGCTTCCTTTCATCATCATGCTCCACCTACAATTTCTTCCTACAATTGCTTCTTTCTGCAAACCTGTAGAGAAAATAGTAAGCTCTAAATATACTTTAGTAGATTCGTCACTTAGCTTTTTCTATTCCTCTGCGTTCTTTTTAGAACTATTCTTCACCAGATCTCTGTAGACCAAATCTTCTTGAAACCTAAAATATTCTCAGCGATAAACTATATTTTTTAGCCTTCAGTTCCAGGAGGATAACGTATAAAGACACCTTTTATAGTCCTTGGTTTTAACTTGCCTTGATCCACGTGCACATATGTTATGTTACCAAACCTTTTTAAATGTTTATATCCTGGTTGCTTACCTTAGCAAACCTCGTCTAGAATCTTACCTCCAATTGCTAATGCTGGGGTACGATTGATTAAGTAAGCTGATATTGATGCTGTTTCGGCCCAAAACCTCTCCTATAGACCAAATTCATGAAGCAAGCATCTCATTTTTCTTCCATTATTGTCCGGTTCCTTCTTTCCGCAACCCCGTTTTGTGGGGGTGTGTAAACACAAGTTTTGTGTCTTAAGATTCCGTGTAGCCTATAAAAATCATCAAAATTTTTATTGAAAAATTCAAGACCATTATCATTTCTAAGACACCTTACCAATTCCTGTTAATTTTTGTCTCAACAAGTACCTTCCATTCATAGAACTTTGTGAATGTTTCATCTTTAGTTTTCAGAAAGTAAAACCATACTATTCTTGTATGGCCATCAATGATTGATAAGAAATATTTGCACCTTGCAATGGATGAATGTACATTCTGAGAGTCCCACATTCAACCTGAGTCAATAACCCACGTTTGTGTTGATTCTTGGTGTGACATTGATAGAGCATAAATTTCATCCAAATTCTCTACTACAACTGCTTCACAGTCTCTATCACTATCCATTTCCTTCTTTCTAACACAACAATCTTTCTTCTTATGACTTTCTTTCTTGCAATACCAAAAAACTATCTTTGACTTCTGCTTTGACTTGCTTCTTGATTTATTTTCTTGATTGTTGTCATCTCTGTTATTTGGTCTTCTTCTATCTTTTGTGTACAATGCACTTGCAGATCCCTTCTCCATTTTACTTGTATCCATCAATTACCCTGCTACTGAAATAACCTCCTATAGTTTCAAAGATTCTTGACCATACTTTAGCGTGTGCTCAAGCTCATCATAACTTGCTGGCAATGAAGTCAAGAACAAGATTGACTGTATCTCATATGATACACTAACATTTAGACTTCCCATTTGATAGGGTCATGATTTAATTCCTAAAACTACACTACAGAGAACATATCAAAGTAGCATAGAACATGGTCAAATTCTCTATAGAGACTAGAAATCATACTTTCAGTTAAATTTTGAATTAAGCTAAGACAAAATAAATGGGTTGTTTATAACTAAGTTAAAGTAAATAAATAGTAATTAAAACGATGTAAATAAATAAACTAAAAGCGTTAGACAATAGGGAAACCCACAAGAAGCCAGGTTTAAAAGCTCAGATTAACACATAAGGATTTTACTTTGAAAATAATTCTCAACTTGAAAGACAACAACAAATTAATCTTCTCTCGAAGAATTAAAATCCTATGTTTGAATTACTAAAGACAAATTCTCACCGTATTTATATAGTTCAAACATGCATTAACGTTTAGATTCAATATGTTGATAAGCATTCCGAACAATACTATCAAAAGCAAGAACACTTATTCATCTAGACTAGATAAGACCTCTAAACCAAATATCTTTGCGTTTATCAATCTAATATCAATGAACTAGTTAGCTACTCTAATTCATGCATTAAAAACAAGATGATGGACCAGTAGAAGAATTTGAGTTCAGGAAAAAGATAAAAGAAGCTAATACTCCATTGTACCTAAATTGCATCAAATATTCAAAGGTTTCGCCAATCATGAGACTATATAGAATTAAAGTTAAGAGTGGTATGTCAGAGAACTACTTTGATCAGCTATTGTTCTTAATTCATGACATGCTACCTGAAGAAAATGTTCTTCCAAAGAGTATAAATGGTATTAAAAAGTTTATGAAGATATTTGGTTTCGGTTACGATAATATTCATGCTTGCAAAAATGATTGCATACTCTTAGGAAGGAGTTTGAAGAGCTAGAAAGCTGTCCAAGATGCAAGGTTTCAAGATGGGAAATACATAAACACAGTAATGAGTGATAACACTTGAATTTTAGGATTTTTACATAACATTTCTTGTCATTTTCTAGTTCTCTAGGATTGCATTTAACATGTTTCAGCTTGATTTCTGCAAGTTTGTAGTTTATGCAAAGTTTCGCATAAGTTTTGCATTAGATTTGCATTTGCATGCATTTTGGAGANACTCAAGACAGGCTGCGAACAATCAAGCTTCACTCTCACTCAGGATCGATCTCAGGATCGATCCCAGCTCAGCAGAGATC
>OVBE01000420.1:0-51246 GCA_900406425.1 Iberis pinnata
AAGAAATTAAAAGGGAAACGTCAAAAAAATAAGTAAGTTTACGTGGGATCAGGTACCCCTTCATTAAATTCTAAAAATAGCACTTATTATCCGCTATTAAAAATATTGACAACCCTCGCGACGTCTATGATAGCACTCTAGTAATTCGCGCTATCGTGGAGTGCTATCAATACTACTTTTTCTTGTAGTGAGTAATGAAAGAGATAGTAAACCTAGAAAACAAAGCTATTTAAATGATCATATTCATTCCATTCAGATGCCAAAGATGACCATTCTTCCTCTTCATTTATCAGCTTCACAAGCTGTAGACAGTCTGATTGAAAGGACATAATTACAAAACTAAGTTTCAAGGAGAATTTTATCGCGCAAAGTAATTAGATATTAAACTCTGCATGAAGGGGGTTTATCCCAAAAGAACTGTAGGTTAGCTGCCTTAGTTATAACTCAAAAACACACCCCCACCTACAAAGTCTGAATTTTTCATCCAAGATGCATCCATTTGGCATCCTAGATAAGGTGATATACTCATGACTGTTTTGTTTTAAAACCCGTTGATCCTGGCTGTGATCAGGGATAATCTGTGTTGTTCTCCATGCTTCCTCTTCACTTATCACATCATGGACCATATCCAAAGGGGAGGTCTCCTTCATGTTAAAGATTATCTCATTTCTAGCTTTTCATATAAAAAAATTATCCAAGTAAAACACACTAGAATTTATCTAAGGACTCCTTCATTCTTCGCCCTAAGAAGAAGATAATCTTGGTTTTCAAAAAGAGATTATCGCGGGAGAGATCCCAAATTCATCTGGATATATGAGAGAGCCCATATTCTGTAAAACTAGTGGGCACAAGAATAAAAGATGATTAATTGATTTCTCAACATCCCCACATCTTGGGCAGGGTCGATCTAATCCACAATGCCTATCCACCAAATGGCTACACGAAGGTAGACATTAGGAAATAGCAAGTCAAAGGAATTTTTTTATCTTATGCGACGTCTTCAATTTACAAACAAGGGATTTTAGAGATTTTGTGATAGGTTCTGAGATAACCTGAATCTTTCCTTCACTTTTTAGGCGACATGCTTTTTCATTACTGAATTTGACAGTATATAATCCCGATTTTGTGTAAGTCCAACATAAACCATTTTCTTTATGGTGATATATAGTTGGGTTTAATGCTTCGTATTAATGAGATATTAGATGGATCTACCAGATTTTCGAAGATATCCATATTCCATTGGTTTCTAAAATGGTCAATAAGATGACTCACTAGGAGGTTTTGGTCTCTGTGGATTCTGATACCATTGGCCGGTCTCGGTAGGGATGACAGAATCCAGTGGTCCAATTATACCAATGTATTGGCACTTGATCCTATTTTACTTTTGAGGCCTTACCTAAGGAGGTCTTGTGCTGCTAAAATGCTTCCCCAACCATTGGATGGGGAATTTGATTTTTTTTTCACGCCCATTGGGCTCATGGGCCGAAATTACCTGCCTTTTAGAACTCGAGCTAGAAGAGAGTTTGGATAATGAATCAAACGCCATAATTTTTTTGTTAACATGGATAGGTTAAAATTGTAGAGATACCTGAACCCTAGCCCTCCTTGATCTAGAGGAGTGCAAATCTTTTCTCAGGCTAGCCAATAGAGACTACGGTTATTTGCTTTGGTACTCCACCAGAATTTTACTATAGCTCCCTGGAGCTTAGAGATGATTTCCTTGGGGAGGAGAAAGTAGGACATCACATAAGTAAGGGTAGCTTGTGCAACTGATTTTAGGATGATTTCTTTACCCCTTTTTGAAAGGAATTTGGCTCACCATAGGTTTATCCGATAATTCATTTGATCTCGAATGAAAGCGAAAACTTGTCGCTTAGAGCCACAAATTTTCTATGGTAAGCCTATGTACATTTCCATTCCGTCTTCTTTGTGTATGCCTATGGTACTTTTAAGAATTCCTTTTAGCTCATGTCCCACCTTATTGCCAAAAAAGGATAGATGATTTAGCAAGGTTAGGTTGTTGTCCCGAGACTTTTCCGGACAAATTAATGATCCTCATCAACTCAGCACATTGCTAGATATCTTTCTTATAGAAGAATAGGCTATCATGTACAAAAAAAAGATGGGAAATTGCTGGACTGGCCTACACAATTTTGAGTCATGTGATTGTACCTTCGTCCTCTACACCCTTAAGATGTTAGATGAGAGCTTCAGTAATCAATATAAAGAGAAAAGGGGAAAGAGCGTCTCCCTGCCACGGTCCTCTAGAAGGTTGGACATTCCTTTTATGCTCTCCGTTCCCTAAGATCTGATATGAAACCAAAGATACACACCATTTAATTTAAGATACTCAATTATTCTCAAAAACCATCTTTATGAGAATAACTTCCAGGAAGCTCCATTCCACACGATCATATGGTTTACTTATATCCGTTTTGATCGCCATAAATTTTGTTTTCACATGGGATTAGTACGTAGTGCATGAAAAGCTTCATGTTCTAGAAGGATATTGTCGGATATAAGTCATTTCACCACAAAGTCTGATTGTGTCTTTGAGACCAATTTTGGGAGATATTCTTTTAGACGCGAACAAAGAATCTTAGAGATATTTTTGTAACTAACATTTCACATGCTTATTGGCCGGAATTTTCCCATCTCTTTGGGTGTTCTATCTTGGGAATTAGACTAATATGAGTCATATTTAACCTTGGGTCAAAAGAATCCGAATTGAAGAATTATTTTACCATCTTGATTATATCCTCATTATTTACATCCCCAAAAACGATGGAAGAATAAGCTAGTCATTCTATTTGGCCCTGGAGTTTTATTTGGATTTATTTCCTCGATCGCTCGACTGCTTTCGCTGTCGAAAGGATCTCTAGTTAGCGATGCATTCATGGAAGGGTTCACTTTCTCGGTAATGTACCGTAGGGATTTGTCAAAATATTTTGTCTCTGAGGAGGTGAATATATTCTGGAAGTAGTATGAAACTACTTTTTCGATTCCCGCTTCACTTTCAGCCCAACCACCCTTTGGATTCTTCAGTTTGGTAATGAGATTCGTGGCTCTCTTTTGTTTGGTTGACGCATGAAAAAACTCTGTATTTTTATCTACGTCATTAAGCCATAGGACCCGACTCTTTTATTTCCAATATAACTCTTCTTCTCCGAAAGCTGTGTAGAGATTCCTCTTTAGTTCCAAATTTGTCTCACTTGTCATATTTTCATCTTGTTGGGCTCTCTCAAGTTGGTCCTTTATGCTCTCTATTTTTTTCTCCGCATTGGATGGGTTAGAGCGTTTCCATCTGGATATCGCCTTTCTGACTTCTCCAATCTTTACATATAAAGGTCGGGAAGGGTTCTCATCGAAAGATCCCCATCCCTCCTGTATGGATTTTTTGAAACCATCCTTGACTAACCACCTTCTATCAAATTTGAAGCTTCGGTGGAGTCTTAAGGTCTGGGATTGAATCCTAGTTAGGATCGGACGATGGTACCAGTCTTCATTTCCTACCGCTCTGTAACCCATATAAGACAAAAATTCCCTTTGTAAGGGAATTGAATCATACCATACTCTGCTAACATAGTTTTGAAGGCAAGAAAAGATATTTCCTGTCTTTTCCGGCCTCCTTTCTTCTCATTATTGCCCGTTATTTTGTTAAAATGACCCGACATACACCATGGACCTTTCCTATTGGTGCTATATTGGTCAACCGTTCCCAAACATATTCTCGGTAGTCAAGGACCGGATCTCAAAAAAAAAAAGTCATGAAAACCTTATGTCCTTCTATAGTAGCTGAAATATCAATCATTCTCTTGTCAAAATCAAGGATCGTAACATCATATGAATCAAAATAAAAAGAGCTAATCCACCGCTTTTACCCTCGGGTTCTATAGTATAAAAATTTCTATAACCAAAAGAAACTTGAAAGTCTTGCAAAAAAGAGCGATTGTTTTTTGTTTCATAAGTGAAAAGAAAAGAAGGTGCGAAAGAACGATGCAACTCCCGCATGTGTTGTTTTGTCAAGTAGGCTCCCGCCCCTTGACAGTTCTAGGAGATGATGTTTATATCTTCATACATGGTGGTTTCTGAGACCCCACCGAACTTGAAACAACTGTAAAATTATTTTAATAGGTGGTAACACTTCAACAAGAGGATATTTAGATAAAATGGTTTTTATAGAGGTACCCGGTCCTCTACTTTTGCTCGAGGAATGTCGTCCCCGGGCAGCAGTTAATTTCCTTGACGTTTCTATTACTTAGATGTCTGGATTGCGATAAGCTCTCTTTTTTTTTTTGCATCAGAATCTCTTACGATTCCTTCTTGCCTTGCTACATCTAAGCGCTTATCCAACTTTGCATTTCTTAAGAAACCTTGTGACTTAGATTTTGGAGGAGGGGATAGGGCCTTAGTCTTTGGAATTGTCTTGTTCGGTGGAGAATTCTGAGAGTCTTTCTTGTCTTTATTGATTTTCTCACCATTTGCTGGATTTTCTCACCATTTGCTGGAGATAACTATGAAATAGCATTTATAATCTCTGCATCATAACCAGGTTCATCCATGAGAAAATCATCATTTTGCATCATATTTTTATCCATAACGACATCCAAATTTATCCACTAGTTTACCTACCTCAACTTTTTTTTTCTTTAGTTAACATGTTCTTAGTCTGATTTGAATCCATTAGCTTCTCCAACTCTAAACTAGGTATATTTATTCCTGGTATAGTTCTATTGATGGCGGGGGGGGGGGGGGGGGGNTACCTTGATTGATCATGGGTTTGAACTGCTCCTCCTCCCTCTCTAATGACAATGACGCCTTGGTTTCTCCTCCCGTTAATTGTTGAAATTGTTTGCATGGTTGATAATGGTGTGCTTTCCGTCGGATCCTCAGTCATGTGGGCTTTAACCTTTAACCTTCTTTTTTGTTCTTCCGAGGACTCATTCAGAAGTGTCACTAGTACTCAATTCCTGTTTCTTCTACTTCGGAGTGCAGACGGAAAACGGATGAGATAGTTCTTTGCAAATCTTCCCTCTACATGGGCGATTTCTCAATATTCCCTAACGTAGTTTTCACCATGAATCTTTCATTACTGTGTCCGTCAAAAACTTGAGATCTAGGTCTTCAAGCTTGCTTTGAGCGTTGGGATGTGTGAAATATTCTTTTATTTCAGTCCTTGAGAATGTCCTCCCTAAACGAACTGCCAGATTTTCTCAGGTGAGATATGGGGAACTTTTCCAGTAGACTTCCTCGTTGTTTAATGCTCCAACCTACTCCATGCATTATTCTGGGAATGCTTAATTGGTTGGTTGTGACTAAAAACTCTTTTGCACTCGGTCATCTTAGCCGGATTTCTATGGTCTTCGAAATGATTGGCATTCCAATACTTTTATGAAATGTTTCTTAACATCTGTCTAGAAGAGCAGAAGATGCATAGCCAAACAAAAACAAAGTCGGTAAGGTTGGATGAGAGCAGAAGAGTTCTTAGCATCCGACTAGGAGAAGCGAACAAAGACCCGAGCCAAATATGAAAGATAAGATCGTAAAAGTACTTAGCACCAAGCTAGAGGAATCTCAAGACTCAAAATCACAGAGGATTAGCCCATAAAGTTATTTATGTGAAATTAAAGTTATAGCAGAAGCTAGAGAAGGTCTTTGAGAGATTTTGTCGACGGTAACTCCGAGATGAACCACTGACAAGAAGTGTGCCGGCGGTAAGAGTTACAATGATTTACACCATCTTCGAATATCTAGTTTGGAGATTTTGTCTATGTGAATCTCTGAAGAAGAGCTTTAGATCTTGGACTGGTCACTATAAGAAAGGTGAAGATGAAGCTTGGAGGTGAAAGAGAAGGCTGCAAGGATTCCAAATAGTCTTACTAAACACATAATTTTTGAAAATCTATTCTAATCAAATCATATTAATCATCTTCAAGTGTGTTTAACCTCAACCAAACTTTCCACGAGCGCTTTCAATTTGGAGACAATCCACAATACTCTACCAGATCTTACCGCTTGCCCTAAACAAATGAGGACATGAACTTCCAAAAGGATTTAACAGATTGTAAAACATTGATGGATTTCATTAATATCAATCACCAAAAACCATGTACGACCACCACATTTGCTTTACTCACATTATATATTATTTGGTGTCGAATATTGACATAAGACATTTAGAAGTTTGAAAAGCTAACTAAAAACATATCAATATTTGCAACAAAAAAAGACGAAGAAATCTTGTGTATAATCCCATATTTTTTGCATATTTCCCGAAAGGTGAAGCTCTTTTTTTCTTTTTCCGCAATAGAAAGTAGAGAAACTTCTTTACCAAAAAAAAAAGTAGAGAAACTTACTTGTTCCTTGGTCAAGTGCAAAAATACTTACAAAACTACATACCTCCCATTTATGTTTCTTCCCATATAATAGTGTTTTTGCAGCCAAGTCCATATCAACATCACACCGATCCTTAGCCATTATACTATAGATATTTGTCTAGCTTCTTTAGTCTAGTGTCATTGGTCCTAGGAATGCTAAGACATCTCTTAAGTTCAAGCCCCAAAGAGGGTAAAGTTGACAAAAAAATAATACTATAGATATTTATGTAACGGCATTTAAGGGAAACCAAATGAGATGCATTAATGAAAGCAATTTATGAATAAAGAAAGAGAAGAAGCGGCCATGTGCCTTGATTTCTACTCGGTACATCACTTAGTGAGCTTTCTTAGACTTGGCCTAAATGTATATTTATGCGCATGGATTTTTGAATGGTATTGTAACGTTTCTATGACACTGATTCATTGATATAGTCGTCTCTTGAATCGAGATACTCTACTGTGACATTAAGAAAAGACGTATATAAAGATATTAAGTAAATGACCATTTGTATGGGAACCAAAATTCACACTGTTGATTTCCGTTAGTTAAAGAAAGTCAAGAAACTTTAACTTTCCTAGAGGTCATGGATTTACCAAACGTATACGAGATCATAATACATCATAAAGTAATTAAAATACGAAATTAAAAGTACGAAAAGAGCAAAAGAAATCTTATCATAAATTGGCGTATGAGCGTGTTACAATAGGTGATAAGCCTCGGCTACGTGAGCTGTTGGCGAGTTCTGTACTACGAATAACCTAAGACTAGTAAACCTAATTGAGTCGCAACTCACGACAAAATTGGAAAATAACCCTAATTCTCTAAGTGTTTTGGTGCATAGAATAAAAATGTGTATGTTCTCTTCCTCCTCATCTCTCTTATATAGACTCTAAAGGTTGGTCAGCTTTCCTTTCCGCTTCCCATTCTTCTATGGAAATCTTTTTTTTTTTAGTTTATTCTCCCACGGGAATCTTCCTTTTTATATTTCTTTCATTTCTTTACATCTTGGGAAGCAAGTTACGACCATCATTGTACTCGGACCGATTCTCTTATGAAATCATAAGTTGAAGGTTATCGCGTTTTAGGCCTCTTTTGGGCCGTTAGACTGTTTTTATGATTCTTATCGAAGAACCGGTCTTTTGTACGATGATAAGATACGGATTCTGCGATATAATAATGTCAATCGTATAAGCAAGATAACGATGGTGTCTAAGTTAGTCGTTATTGTTTTATATTATTAATAAAAAGGAACGCGTCATTATGATTGTTTTGAAGAACAATAAATTTAATCGCATAGCTGAGACAATCCTCAGTGTTTAGGCTAACCATTATCATTTTATACGATTAAATCTTATACGAAATGATTTTACGATTCTTTTTGCAAATCATAGGAAATAATCGTAAGGATTGGATAACTTCGGTGTTCAAGCTGACCTTTACCATTTATAAGATTAATTTGGAATTTATACGAAGGAATGAACTTTACGGTTTTTATCATAAAATTCCAACGAAAACTCGAAATGATAGGAAACGGGAGATAATTTTCCTGAGGCGATACGAAGTGTGTCATTTAGCTCGCCAATGGGTGAGCTGAACATACGTGGTTCAACTCACCAATGGGCGAGCTGGACTTTGTGTGGTTCAGTACGTCCATTGGCGAGCTGAACGTACGAGCTTTTGTTTGTCTGGAGATTGTGATTGCCTCTTGTTGTTCTAAAACATATATGTCAAGATATCTTGGTATTTCGTGGACGGTTTGTTTATTTTGTTGATCGGGATAAGATGGTTATGCAATTAGGTTTTTGAAATCGAGTGATTAACATTTTAATGACGGTTTTGAGACATCAACTTTTTCGTGACTGTTTTTGACCCTACAGTTAGCTCCCCAACTTGCAAGAATCGTCGAGATGTTCTTGCAAGGTATTAGGTTAGGTAAGTTAGGAGGAATAGATGGCTCAAAATTCCAAAGATATATAGTAATTATACATATTAAAAAGTTGGGTTTTATTGCTTATTTTGGCTGACAAGTGTCCAATAATCTTGTAAAGAAAAACTTACGAATCGGGATAGTCACAACGTTTCATCCAAATATTGCGTCTCTGCGCTTTATTTATAAACTACAAATGACAATCTCAGGTGCGCGTTGTAAATTTGGAAGAAGAAAACCTCACTTTTCTCTATGTCTAAATAATTTATGGCTTCTGAGAAATTTCAGTGATTGGAGGCTTCATTTGCAAAGTTTCTTCTCTATGGTGTTACTTTGCGTGTTTCCTGTCTTTGGTCGCCGTTGGATACGACTCTATTTCTGTTGGATAATAATAACGGCGGCTTTGTTTACTTTCCCCTTTCTTGTTTTAATGAACCGAAAACCATTAACAAAAAATACTTGATTTGTGATTGTTCAGATTTTTCACAACGTCCAACATTGATATTGGCTTTACAGAGTTACGGTTTGTGTTCTTGGATTCCACTCTCTTACAATCTCAATGTGACTTAAAAAATTAAGTTTGTTGTTTGTGGGTCATTATCTTCCGAAGACAGTATCCCATGGTAGTTCCTTTTTCAATCCCTAAAATCTTAATTATTAATTTAAGGTGCGATTTTTTTTTTTGTGCACCAATTCCTTCATTGAAAAGTTTAAACGGTTACAAAAGGAAAGACAACATCGGACATATCCAGATGTGCAACTACTATGGTCAGGAAGTGACCTAAAAATATAAAGCAAATGATAGGCAAGCTAAACATAGCTTGAAGGGAAGTTAGGAGTAAGATGAAACAGGTTAATGCGGTTAAACACTTGAACGACTCGAGGTCTTCTACTGCTTTCGACTAACTTGAAGGGAGTCAACATAACTCGTGACTTTGAGAACTGATCCATAACCTCGGTTCTTAACAAAGAGATTACCGTTGGTTCTTCCGATCCCGAGAAGATCATTGCATAAGAAAGCAAAGCGGTTAGGTAATTGAGGTTTTTTTTTTTGTTTTGAAGCCAAAAGAAAACTCACTCTCCAAAAGAGTATTAGATGCGGAAGTATTCTCTCTTCTTCAGAAGAGTATGGTAGGTTCAATCTCTCCTGGCCCCTGCAGGAGGAAATTTGACTAGATATCTCAAGACACGAGACATCTAAGGGACTATCAGTGGGAACCAAAAGTAACTTCCACACTGTCATCTTGAGTAAAACCCGGCTTGTGATCCAAAAGCTTAAGTGAATTCCTATAGTATGTTTTCATGACCTATAAACCCGTTGTCAAAATTATCGGCATCCTCATGCATATTCTAAAAGGCACATTGTTTACAAAATAATAATGAATTACATGAATAAAGGTTTTAAACGTTTGCAGTGCCGGTGTTGATCGAAACTATGAAATATGGTGCAAGAAAGGTTAAGTATTTAACTTATCGATGGTTATATTAACAGCAAGGAGTTTGAAGTGGAGACGAGTTGTCTATAATTCGTCTTGTATTTATCTTTGTTTGTTAATTTGTTCATTTTTTTAACAACACCGACTTAACTATTACATATATTAGTTTCTTCAAAAACACCATAATAATTGTTACACAAAAAAAATCTCACATGAAAATGTAAGCCACAATTTTCTTTTCATTTGACATTATCCATCGTTTAGCGGTATATAAGAGCATCTCCAATGGTTAAGCACCAATGGAGGGTGCTTAACCATTTTTAATGAAATTTAATGTTTAAGAAACTTTTGGTTTGATTAAAAATTGTGTTGCCTCTAATGGTTTAGCTACTTTTAATACTTTAAAAAAAGTTGTTTTTTTTATATTTCATTTCACAAACCATTCATTTCACAAACCTTTCATATTTGTGTCATATACAAAACAAACCAAATCATTCACATTTATCCATATGTGACATTACAAACCAAACCATTCATATTTATACACATAAACAAACAAACCATATGTGACATTACAAACCAAACAAAACCTATGAAAGTTTAGGATCCACACCATCATAACTCAACCTGCAATGTCAAAAAACTTACCATCATACAAGACCAATAGAACTAGAAGAAGTGATAACTTCCAAAGTCTGTGACTTTACCTGACCCATCTCTTAGCTGAACCAGAAGCCAAAATCAGCTTGTTGTTCCTGCAACCTCTCAACCTGTCAAAACCAAAGCTTCTGCAACCTGTTTCCAGCAATAAACACACCACAACCACTACAAAAACTCACTCTGTTTCCAGCAATAAACACTGAGACAGAACAACATTTAAACAAAACACACACTTTAGGGTGTGTTTTAGCTATGTTTAAGATTCTAGATTATATAGAAAGCTGAATTTATTGTTTCTGATATACATCTAATCATGCATTCATCACTAAACATTTCAACCACAACAACCAAGCATTCATTATATTCCAACCAAACTAATCTAATTAATTGATTAACCAATCTATTCTAATCAATTTATTAACCACTTACAATTCAATTCAACCACAACAACCAAGCATCACTAACCTGTGGAACAACAAAGAAAAGTTGTACCTATGGTGATCCTTCTGCATCATATTTCTTCCTTTCATCAGTCAAAATCCATGTCTTTCTCTTAAGGTCCTACAAGTATAGTCAAACAAAAGTTTCACCAAAACATCATATGAAATCCTAGTTTCTTTATAAATGTGAGAAGTAACTTCTTAAACTTCACACATTCACTTTTTCCAAGAAATTTTCAAAAGTAGAAATTCTCTTACTCTCTCATTCCTTTGCTATTTTCTTAATCTCATTATGAACAGGATTTGCCGCAAATGCTTTGCCGTCTATCCTTGAGCCCGAAAGTCTGCGGATTCAGAATGGTGGCGTCGTTCCAAAGATTGAGTTTTTAAAATATTTGATCGACTCGGAGGAAGTGAAAGCGTACTAGAGTGCCACATATGGCATGGTGGCTCCACATCCCGAGTCGTGGTGTCCGTCAAGCCCCATGTTTGCCAAGGAAATTAAAAATCCAAGTGATTGCAGGGCATTCTTTTTTACAACTATCCGCGAATTCTGCAGAGTTCCGGATGACGTGGCTGGTTTATGCTAGTTCGCCACCTCGTGGCTGGTTTACATACTACGAGGCGCATTTGTTATCTTGCTGACTATGGTTTTTCATTCCGAGAGTTATATTTGAATTCTTAGATCGATACGGTTTGTCGATCAGTCGGATTTCACCTTGTGGTCTTCAACACCTCCTCGGTGTCTTAGTCCTTAGTTATAAAAAAGCGATGAACCTAGATGCTGATTATCTAACGGCATTCCTTTGGCTGAAGAGTACGAGTAAACTGCTTCAGTATTGCTTGGCTCCACGGAGCCATACGTTGGTGCCCTCCAGACATCCCGCTGACTCGACCTGCTATCGAGGAAGAGTTCGTGAGGTTGAGGCAATATCCTGAGGCTTAACACTTGTGCATGGGGGTTAGTTCTTGCTCATACAACTTAGTTTTCTTCGTACGATTTTCTTTTGCTAATTTTCTAGAGGGTTTCCAAAAGGGTCTCCATGCGATGGATGAGGCTCTCAGAGCGAGTGACCTTGAAGCGCGGTCGACCTGGTTCAGGGCTGGGATGCTCGATAAAGAGAACTCCCACTTGAAGAAAGAGATCGAAGCAGTCTCCCAACGAGAGAAAGAGTTGGCGCTGAAGAAAGCGTCTCATATCCGCCGTTCATGGCATATCGTTGTGCATGATTTTTGGCCTGTTTTGATTGGTTAGAGCACGCGTATCAAACCTCCAGGGAGTACCGCAAATGTCGCGGTTTTGTGGGTGCCTTGTGGCGCACTCAGTGTCCTGACTACTCATATAACATCAAGATGGAAACGATTACTAGGCATAGGCAAAAATGCATAAATGCGGATGTTAGTGTCAGAACCCCCTCAGCGAATATCGCCTTAGCTAGTATCACCCCAAAGGTCGACTTCAGATATATTGAGCGCGAAAGGACTGACTGAGCAAACTGTCTACCTAAGTGTACTAAAAAACTGACGTACGTAGTGAGACTGAGGTGGATATAAACACATCCAGAGCACGTGATGACCAGATCCAAGCGGTTCCGAGTTTGAAGGGATTCGCCGAGATAGTAGGAGAAAAGGAAGGGCAACCAACCAAGAAGATTGGAACAACCCGAGCTGGATTGAGGCAATATAAAAGAAAGGAGAAGGAAGAAGAAGATGATCTTTTGGAAAATTCTCTAAGTGTTCATATAATTCATACTATATGTGTAACCGTCTCAAAGAAATTAGTCAATAAAATCTCTTTCAAATTTGTGTTGTGTTTTCTTTTTCTTATCAAACGAAAATCATCGAACTCCTCATTAACAAAGAACATATTAGTTTTGTGGATCTAGACATCCACAAATTGGCGCCATCTCTGGGGATATCAAAAGATTTTCGAACGCAGAAGGAAGAACGCAACCAGATTCGACATCATCATGGCCAACAACATACCGCATCAACCAGATTGCTATGCTAGCACCATCCAAGCGTTACGCCGATCCGTGAAATCGATGTCCAAAAAGCTGGAGATGCAAGATGCCCTGAAAAATTCCCTGCTCGACCGGCTCGATAAAATGGCGAAGGAGTCCGTAGATCAAAAGGCGATTACCAAACACCTTGATTGGGCAATCTCCTCACAGGGACGACTGACCAGGGTTTCTTCTCGGCGATATCCGACCTCCGACAAACATTCTAGGAGATTGCATTTCACTTCGACTCCGCGCTTGGTTAAAATGAATGAATGTCGCTCTGACACCACGGAAACCCCGCCAAATGGCAATTTTGAAGGGGAACAATCCGACCCGAAAGGCAACCATCCCCATGAAAACTGTGAATAGTTGAGCCGCACTGCAAGCCTCGAGGTCTCGGGTGATGAAAGGAACCACCACAACATATCCAAAAGCTCCGAAGGAGAATCAAATAGATACGAGGATAGTGACGGCTTCCAGTTCTCACGACCCGATAAGTGACCTCAGCATTCAAGCAGGGAAATCCAAGAGATGAAAAACTCCCTCTTGGAGGCCGTGAGACAAATGAATTCCAAGGTCCACCAAGCCATCAGCTCAGCCGCCAAATTGGACCGCCTAATGGAAGAAACGCTCCATATTTTTTATGCAACACATATAAGGAATGCCAAGGTGTGGAATCCCGGAAAAATTAAAATCCCCTTCTACGAAGGAAAAACAGATCCCAGCGCGTACATGACGGCCTTCCGCATTGCAGTCGGTCGGGCGCAATTCGACGAACACAAAAAAGACGTAGGGTATTGTCAACTTTTCAGCGAACATCTCCAAGGACCAGCACTCACTTGTTTCTCGCGACTACCTGAGTGTTCAATCCATAGTTTCAACCAGATAAGCCTGATGTTCCTGAAACACTACTCGGTGTAATTCGAAAGGGATATCTCAGATGCGGACATGTGGAGCATGACTCAGGGTCCAAACAAGTTCCTCCGACGATTTATCGACATGTTTAAGGGAGTGATATCGAGAGTGGTGGTCACCGATAATGCTGCTATCGCCGCCCTCAAGAACGCAGTCTGAGGAGAAGTAGAATTCCGAAAGGACCTAATACTGAATCCTCCAGCTACCATTAATGACGCATTATTACACATATGGAATGTATTCATGCGGATATAAGAAGACCTGATTAAGATGTGGAAAAGAAGTCGGGAGAAAAACTCGCCCAACCAGCCATATGCTCCAAGGCGCAGCTCGCCAGCGAAAAATAAAACCTTCTTTGCCGGAAAACCAAAAGGGGGACTATGGAACCAATGGAAGCAATATGAGGAGCAAGGGAACGTTAAGAAACATTGTGAATACCACAACCAGGACGACCATTCCACCAAGGAATGCATAAGCTTCAAATCCTTCCTCTTCAACAACTACCAATATGGGGAATTGGTGGAGCCCAACAAGGCAAAGGCAACAAGTTTCCAACCAGAGACGGATGAGTAGAATAAAGAAACTAATCCTCCAAAATGGACTAGGGAAGAATTACCTCAGATGGCACCAATTTCGCCATTCAAGAAACGAATCAATATGATGATGGGCAACCATCAATTAGGCCTTCATTCAGTAACAGTAATCAAAGCCTATGAACGCAGGACGGCCTCGTGACAAAAAAAAAAAAGTCAAGCCCCAGGAGGTAGGAGAACCTATCCTGTTTGACGAGATGGATACCATCAGGCTTGACGTCCCTCATGCTGAACCACTGGTCATTGACCTTATCCTCAAAGGGTACGAGATTGCAAGAATACTCATAGATACTGGAAGCTCGGTAGATCTAATTTTCAAAGAGACCGTAACAAAAATGGATATAGACCTGTCACAGATTAAAGGACCTCCTACGCCATTAACCAGTTTCATAAGCGAGACCTCCATGATGATTGGGACGATCGAATTGCTTATGCACGCAACATGAGTGTCAAGGATGATCAAATTCATGGTAATAGACAGACCAACGATATACAACACGATCCTCGATACACCATGGATAAACGTAATGAATGTCGTACCCTCCCTTATCATCAATGCGTTAAATTCCCTACTAACAAAGGGATTAAAATGATTAGAGGAAGTCAAAGATCAATCCAAGCCTGCTATCTAGCTGAGCTCAAGATTAGGGAAAGAGCCTTATAGCAACTACAGATCGAGGAGCCAACCCCACCTGTGGAACTAGTATACGAGGAACCCAAGCTCGACGAGGTGACACAATACTGCATCTACCCGAGATACCTAAAATTCTACATTGGAATAGGATCAAAGCTACGAAAGGACATAAAAGAAGAGCTAATCCATTTCCTCAAGATAAACAAACACACCTTTGCGTGGAACATGACGGACATACCCGGAATAAGCTTAGATATTATGTTTCACGAGCTGAACGCGACCCAATTTATAAACTAGTTAAACAGAAGAAGCGCAAGCTAGGCACCAAACAAGCTCAGGCAATCCAGGACGAAGTGGAAAGGCTGCTAAGCGTAGGGTCGATCACCAAAGTGAAATATCCAGAGTGGTTAGCGAACTCCATAGTGGTCAAGAAAAAGAATGGGAAATGGAGAGCATTCATCGACTTCACCGACTTTAACAAGGCATGTCCCAAAGATTGCTTCCCATTCCAAACATAGACCAACTGGTCAAAGCCACAACCAGTTACAAATTACTCTCGTTCATGGACGCCTTCTCCGGCTACAAGTAGAGACTTATGCACCCAGACGATAGGGAGAAAACAACTTTCACTATGGACAGAGGAATCTACTACTATAAGGTGATGCCCTTCGGTCTGAAAAACGCTGGTGCCACTTATCAACGCCTGGTCAATAAGATGTTCTCGGAACAGCTAGGTAAAACAATGGAGGTCTACATAGAAGACATGCTCGTCAAGTCGTCCGACGAAGATGATCATGTGGGCAACCTGCGCACCTGTTTCCAGATGCTAAATACTTACGGGATGAAGCTGAACCCAGCCAAGTGCACCTTCGCAGTGACCTCAGGGGAATTTTTAGGCTATTTGGTGACCAAGAGAGGCATCTAGGCCAACCCCAAGAAAATTAACGTCTTCCTAAGGATGTCATCACCTAAAACCACGAGAGAGGTACAAAGGCTAATAGGCAGCATAGTAGCCTTAACTAGATTCATATCCAAGTCAACAGACAAATGCCTTCCATTCTATAACCTCTACATCGCAGTATCTCCATACACAATCAGTTCGGTTCTCATACGCGAAGAACTCAGAAACCAAAAACAAAATTTCTACCTCAGCGAAATCCTATACGACGTTGAGATGAGGTACCCCACGATAGAAATACTGGTTCTCGAAGTAGTACACTTAGCGAGAAATTTTTGGTCCTACTTCCAATCGCATTCAATAGTCGTATATTCAAATCAACCCTTGCAGACGATTCTACACAGTCCCAACCAATATGGGAGACTTTCCAAATGCATAGTGAAACTCAGCGAGCATGATATAGAATTCAAAGTAGGACTTGCACAAATTCCCAAGTCCTGGCAGATTTCCTAATAGAACTACCACCTAAGATGGATACCACATCAAAACCTAACAAAGCATGGTGGTCCTTATATGTAGACGAGGCAAGCTCAAAACACGGCTCAGGGGTTGGGATACGGTTGATCACCCCAACGGGGGAGATGATTGAACAATCGTTCTGGCTGAACTTCACAACATCAAACAATGAGGCCGTGTATGAAGTGATTATTGCCAATATGCGTCTAGCAACGTCAATAGGGGTGAAACGGGTTAGTGCCTACTCCGACTCCCAGCTGGTCGCAAACCAATTTAGCGGTGAGTACGAAACTAGGGACGATAGAATGGAAGCATATCTGGAAGTGGTAAACACTCTCTCTAAAGAGTTTGTGGAGTTCAACATGATGAAAATTTCTAGGAAAGAAAACACACCCACTGACGCCTTGGCTGGCCTGGCATCGACTACTGATCCCCAAACGACTACAATCATACCAGTTGAAAGCATCGATAAACCCCACATCTCCATTCCCAAGACTACTTGCGTCATACAAGAAACAATTGAAGAATACAACGCAAATCCGGACCCCGAGGACGTCGAAGAAGACGAGGTCCCAAGGGAAACAGACGAAGTCGAGGCGGAGATAGATTAGAGACTAGAGATACTTGCATACATCACAGATGGGATCCTACCACAAAAGAAATGGGATACACCCAACTGGATAGGGAACCTTTACAAATGGAGTGTACGTGATCCGCTGCTGAAATGCATCTTCAGACACGAAACAAAGAAGATAATAAGGGAGGTCCACGACAGAGCATGCAGAAATCACTCAGGTGGCAGGGCGGTAGCATTCAAAATAAAACGATACGACTATTATTGGCCAACCATGATCACGGATTGCGAACAACATGCCCTGGAATGCTAAAAATGCCAAAAACATGCGGCATTGATATAAAAGCCCACTGAGGAGATGCAGTCCATCATAGCACCATACCCTTTCATGCGATGGTCCATGGACATAATTGCCCCTATGCACACGTCGAAACAGAAAAATTTCCTTCTCGTCTTAGCAGACTATTTCTCTAAATGGATAAAGGCCAAATCATTGCCAATATCAAGAAAGAGAATGTAGAATCTTTCATTTGGAAGAACATAATATGCCACCACGGATTTTTGTGAAAGAATGAGGATAAATCTAACTTATCTACTCCATATTATCCACAAGCCAATGGCCAAGATGAGGCCGCAAACAAGAAAATATTGGACGAGTTAAAGAAGCGACTAGACACGAAAAAGGGGAGATGGTCCAAGTAGTTGGAAGGAGTACTCTGGTCCTACCGAACAACACCTAGGAGGGGGACCAACGACTCACCATTTGCTTTAGTGTATGGTACCGAGGTAGTGTTACCAGCTGAGACCGAAAACCCAAGTCTCAGACATGCGCTAGCAACTCATAATACAGACCAAAATGAACAGATGCTCATAGATATAACGGACACAATTGATGAAAGGAGAGACCAAGCAACCATAAGACTGCAAAACTACCACAACGCCGCAACACGATTCTACAAAACAAAAAAAACAAACAACGATGATTTTGTGAGGGAGAGCTAGTATTACGGGAAGTCTTTCCCACAAGGGCAGAGAAGAAGGTAGGAAATCTAGGAATCATATGGGAAGGCCGTACAAGTTCACCAAAATTGTTAAACCGGGAGTGGACGAATTAGAAGACACATATGGGAACAAGGAGAAACACCCTTGGAACACTCAACATTTGAAGAAATTCTTTTGTTAGGACTTAGTACTTTCCCCTTTTCATCGTTTTATTTATGCATATAGTACATATAAATCAGTGAACTACGACCAAGGCTTGATCCCCACTTCAAGGGTACGTAGGCAACTCTTTTTTGGGAGTTCATCTTTATCTATTAACTAGTCCAACGCAGCCTTCCCTCTCCTCCTTTATTAATTTTTCTCAGAAAATGGGTGAGATGTATCTGTCCTCCACACTCTAACCCAACTCCCCCTATTTTTCCTTGTTAATTTTTCTTAAAAAACTGGGGGAGACGTATTTGTTCTTTACACTCCGACCCAACCCGCCCTATTTTTCCTTGTTAATTTTTCTCAAAAAATGGGGGAAGTGTATTTGTCCTCTACACTTCGACCCAGCCTCCCTATTTTTCCTTGTTAATTTTTCTCATAAAATGGGGGAGATGTATTTGTCCTCTACACTCCGAACCAGCCCGCCCTATTTCTCTTTGTTAATTTTTTTCAAAAAATGGGGGAGATGTATTTGTCCTCTACACTCCGACCTAGTGATAGGTTCAGGTTTTAATCCTAAATATACACCGCAGAGAACATATCCTTATAGTATAGTCAATGGTCGAATCCCACAGAGACCAGACAGTACAACTCTTGGTTAAAAATCGATTCTAGCTAAGATAAAATAAAAGAGGGAATGTTTTTGAAATGATTGAAAAGTAAAGAGAATAATTAGAAGCGAATGTAACCCAATAAAATAAAACAGTAGGCGATAGGGAAGTTCCACATGTATTCAGGTTTGAGGTTCAGGTTGACAGGCAAGATTAGCAATGAAAATAGTTCTCAACTCGAAAGGCGACAATAGACTAATCTCCTCCCGAAGTATTAGACACCTATGATAGAATTTCTATAAATAAAGACTAACCTTCTCGCGAAATCTTAGATCTCTAAATTAGATAATTAAATCATGCAATGATTACAGATTTGATATGTTCATAAGCATTCTAAGACAATACTCCCGCGAGAAAAGATACTAATTCATCTAGACTAGGTTAGATTAAATAAACCAAATCCCTTTGTATTTGTAACCTAAAGTCATGAACTAGGTAATAAGGCTAATTCAAGCAATGATATTAAATCTAGACAAAGAACCTAACAATTTAAATTCATTAATGTCAAACCCTAACCATAAGAACCTGTTTTCCCTGGGAAATCCCTAAAACCTAACAAAGAGACTACTCAGACATAGCCAAGCAATCAACAATCATTAATAGAAAAAGCATATTCAAAAACCATAATTTAATAAAAGTAATATGAGAGTTCAGAATTCTTCTCCAAAATACAGGTGTCAGGATTCGTCTCCCTTAGAAAAGCTCTCAAAATAATGACTTATGTTATGTGTTTCTTCTGTTATTATGTTCTCTCCCTTATGTGTCTAAAATAAACATTAAATTCTAACTTATATAGAGTTCAAAAAAGAATAAAACCTAATAAGGAAAACCTATGATAAGTCTTGAGGACGGAAACGTCTTTTCGGCATTCTTCAATAATTCTCGAGCACTCAGATCGATCGATCCAAGTGTGGATCAATCGATACAAACTTTCGTAAGTTTGGTAGTGTCCAGGATCGATTGATCCAAGTTTGGATCGATCGATCTACTTCCATCACGTGTTGTACATGCTTCTTCTGCGAGACAGCTTGACCAGTCTTCAGTAAAATAGTCATAACCTTTGATTGCTTCAATGGATTGACCTCAAATCACTTTCATATGAAAGCTAACTCACGTGGACTGTTTGAGATAGAATCTGAGCCCATTCCATTCATAGAAAAATCTCCAAATGCCGATCAACTTTTGGCTCCTCTGCTGAACTCTGCTTCTGCATTCGTCAAATTGCATACATTTTGTGCACAAAACCACCTTTTTGCTCCAGAACGTCCAAAATACCTAGAATCATGAAAATATACCAAAAACACATAGAAAATACTCGAATGATGACAAATAGCAAGTATAAATACTCACTAAAAGGCATTAAAATCGAGTGATATCAATTCCCCCAGACTTAGATCTTTGCTTGTCCTAATGTGAAGCAAGACCCAATCTAGAGAAAAGGTTTTCAAACCACAAAGGAAGTCTCAGAATCTCAGCAACCTTAAGCATAGATATCAAAACTTAAAAGACACCGGTCCTAAATTTTTGAATTTTCTTGAAACATCTCTTAAACTCAAAACTAAAAATTAATAGATTAGTTAACTAATTAGGACTGACTCAAAAGAAAAAACAAAGAAGAAAAATCAAATTAGTGGGTTGCCTCCCACTCAGTGCTTTATTTAACGTCTATAGCTAGACCCACTTATCTTCTATGTTGAATCTAGTTCAGCTCCAACAGAGGCAATAGTTCTACCATCCTTTTCTAATATCTGCAACTTCAGCGTCGCATTCATTGCTAGCTTCTTGAAATCCTTCCCTTTGTTTTTAAGACCTTGAACAAAAGGAATTCTAACCTTATAAAACGGTTTTGGAAAACATTTACTCTTCCCTCTGTACTCAACCCATTCTTCACCCAATGACTTGGGAATCAAAGTCATGTGAGTTTTCTTCCTGTCTTCTTGAAATTTCTTTCACATTTACCCTTGTCTTTTGAAGCCGATTTTGGTACACCCTTTTCTTTTCCTTGATCAGTCAGATCCAACTCAACATTCTCATCGATCTTCTATAAGTTTACCTTCCCCCTCTTCTTTATTCTTGGGGTATAACCTTTGAGTGGAACTTGAGATTCATTGCTCATGAATTTTACATCAGAGTCTTTAGATTCGGTCTGAGAGGCCTGCTCTGCTTTTACCTCTTTGATCACAATGATCCTTGATGTAGGTATGTCGGGTACTAAGGGTTAGTAGTATGTTTTCTGGATGTTGGTGAGATAGATTCGCTTCTAAGGAACATGCATCACAGCTCCTGCTGTTGCTAAGAACGGTCTCCCCAGAACTAGAGATCCTTCAGAATTCCCATTCGTGTCAAAGACATGGAAATCAACAAGGACTATGCAATCTCCTACTTGCACCATCACATCATATACGAAACCACTAGAAGACATGACATAATTGTTAGCCAAAGCCAATGACATTCCCGAAGGTCTTATATCCCTAAGTCCAAGCTTTTCAGCGACCATCTTTGACATGATACTAACATTAGCACCAGTGTCACACAGTGATTCTTTGAACATGACTCCTTTAACCTTTAATGGAATCACGAATTCACCCGAGTCCTCTAACTTATGAAGTCTTCTTAACGAAAGAAATTGCTGATAAATAACATCATAGTACATGTGTTCATCAGTAGGGACCTCAGGTCTGTTGGGGCACGAGGTTTGGATATTTGCAAGTTGCTTTGAAGTCTGTGCAGGTTTTATAGGTGGATCGATTGATCCCTCCTTGGATCGATCGATCTCTTGGTTCTTTGGAAATTGGTCCGATGGATCGATCGATCCAGACTAGATCGATCGATCTAAAGCTTCTGAGCTTTTTTGTAACTTTGGATCGATCGATCCCTCCTTTGATCGATCGATCTAAACCCCTGCATCATTTTTCATATTCCGAAAATCTGCAAATTCTGCAGACTTTTAATTCTTTCCATCAAAATTTGAATTCATTGCCTTGATATATCCCTTGGGATTATCTTCAACCTTTCCTGGTAGCATACCAGCTTGTCTTTTAATTGCTTCAAAAGTTTGAGCCACTTGTACATCTAACATCTTCACATGAGTAGACAATGTTTCGAACTTTTTGTTCAAATCGTTATACATACCATCCAGCTTTGCATTAAGATTCTTTTCAGACTGCTGTTGACTCTCTAAGATTTGCTTCAACATCACCTTCATCTTATTATCTTGTTGAACTTGATGCTGAACCATTTGTTGGAAACCAGATTGAGGGGTTTGTTGAAAACCACCTAAATTCTGAACAAATGTCTGTCCAGACTTCTGTGTAAAGGTATTATGGGGAGGATAAGACTGATCTTGAGGATTCACAACATTAGTACTCCTCCATGACAGATTGCCTTTGTTGTAACCTGGATTTTACCCTTGATTGTATACTCTTTGTCCCTGGCTATTAATATAGCTAACCTCTTCGATGTTCTCAGATTCATTGACTGCAAAGCAATCAGCTTCAACTTTCTCAACATCTTCAGCAAAACTGATATGCTTCTCATTCCGTTTCTTGAGTAACTGAGTGAGAAGCTCATTTACCTCTGCTAGTCCAAAAGATTCTGAACTAGATGATCGAGCGACAAGATTGTCGATTAGCTTGTAAGCTTCATTCACGGGTTTAGTCATGAAATCGCCAATACTAGCTGTGTCTAGAGAGAGTTGGTATTTCTGATCAATACCTCTACAAAAAGTGTTCAAGAGGTTCAACTCAGAAGAACCATGATGGGGACAATCCCGCAGATACTCTTTGAACCTGTCCCATGCTTCATAGAAGGATTCCACCAGTCCTTGCTGAAATTGAGAGATCTTACTTCTCAAATTGTTGGTTCTAGTTGAGGTGTAAAAGTGGTTCAGAAACTTGGCTTTGCACTCATCCCAAGTTTCTATAGAATTAGAAGGTAATGACTTAAGCAACCTCAGAGCTCTATCAACTAAAGAATGATTGAAGAGCTTACAATGCACGAAGTCTTTAGAGACTCCATTCAGCTGCGTTGTGCTGAAAATGTCTTTAAAACTATCAATGTGATCCGTAGGATGTTCGGTAGACAAGCCATGAAATTGGTTTTGTTGTAGCAATTGGATCAACTGAAACGGGAAATAGTAGTCCTGTCTCTGAGGCTTCGGAGGGTGGAGGGCATTCCTATTGACTAGAAAGGCTTCAGGGTTGTTGAAATCGCCAACTAGTACCCTGTTTTGGTGAGGTGGGCAATTTTGGTTCAGTCCAAGTGGGACTTGTTCGCCATTTTCATCACCTAGATTGGAATTTTTAGCTCTTCGGTTTGCATCTTTAACAGCGGCACTTGATTGCTGTTTCCTCCTTGTTGGTCTAGCGCCAACTGTCCTATCTGCTCCAAGCCCGGAGGGATTGGGGCATTCTGAACTAAGGGAATGATCGGATTCGGAATGACGTTGTCAGCCATTTGTGTGAATGAACTAGCGCTTCTTATAGACTTCCGGTTCGAACGTTCTAATCATGCGAGTTTTTCGTTTGTGAGAATAAGCAGTTCAGGTGATTTGTCAGATCTCCTGGTCATGCACCTTCAAAACAAAAACAAACATAAAGAACGAGATTAGTACTGAAAATAAAAATCCTGGACTAAATAATAAGAAAAACTTAAAAGGCATTGTATCGATCCCCGGAACCGGCGCCAAAAAATCTGATAGGTTCAGGTTTTAAGTCTAAATCTACACTGCAGATAATAGATCATTGTAGTATAGTAAAGGGTCGAATCCCACAGAGACCAGACAGTACGACTCTCATTTAAAAATTGATTCTAGCTAAGATAAAGTAAAAGAGGGAATGTTTTCGAAACGATTGAAAAGTAAAGCGAATAATTAGAAGCGAATGTAAACAAATAAAATAAAACGCTAGGCGATAGGGAAGTTCCACATGTATTCAGGTTTGAGGTTCTGGTTGACAGGGAAGATTAACAAGGAAAATAGTTCTCAACTGAAAGACGACAGTACACTAATCTCCTCCCGGAGTATAAGACCCCTATGATAGAATTTTTAGAAAGAAAGATTAACCTTCTCCCGAAATCTTAGATCTCTAAATTAGATAATTAAATCATGCAATGATTATAGATTCAATATGTTCATAGGAATTGTAAGACAATACTCCCGCAAGCAAAGATACATATTCATCTAGACTAGGTCAGATTAAATAAACCAAATTCCTTTGTATTTATTAACCTAAGATCATGAACTAGGTGATCAGACTAATTAAAGCAATGATAACAAATCTAGACTACAATCTAACAAGTTAAATCCATTAAAGTCAAACCCTAATCATAAGAACATGTTTTCCCTAGGAAATCCATAAAACCTAACAAAAAGACTACTCAGACATAGTCAAGAAATAAACAATCATTAATAGAGAAAGCATATTCAAAAACCAAAATTTAATAAAAGTAATAAGAGAGTTCAAAATTCTTCTCCAAAATACAGGTGTCAGGATTCGTCTCTCATTGTGTTATGTGTATCTTCTGTTTTTCTGTTCTCTCCCTTTTGTGTCTAAAATAAACCAAAATTTCTAACTTATATAGAGTTCAAAAAAGAATAAAACCTAATAAGGAAAACCTATGATAAGTCTTGAGGACGGAAACGTCTTTTTGGTATTCTTCAATAATTCAGGAGCACTCGGATCGATCGATCCAATCCGTAAGTTTGGTAGTCTTCAGGAACGATCGATCTAGTGTGGATCGATTGATCTACTTCCATCACGTGCTGCATATGCTTCTTCTACGAGATAACTTGACCAGTCTTCAGTAAAATCGTCATAACCTTTGATTGCTTCAATGGATTGACCTCAAATCACTTTCATATGAAAGCTAACTCACGTGGCCAATATAAGTTAAAATCTCAGCCCATTTCATTCATAGAAAAATCTCCAAATGTTGATCAACTTTTGGCTCCTCTGCTGAAGCATTCGTCAAATTGCATCCATTTTGTGCACAAAACAACCTTTTTGCTCCAGAACTTCCAAAATACATGGAACCATGAAAATATACAAAAAAGCATAAAAAAATAATCGAATGATGACAAATAGAAAGTATAAATACTCACTAAAAGGCATCAAAATTGAGTGATATCACCTTGTGTGCCCTATTTTTCCTTGTTAACTTTTCTCAAAAAATGGGGAAGATGTATTTGTCCTTTACACCAAGATCCAACCCGCCCCAATCGGGGGGCTCCTCGAAGATCAATAAATCAGGTTCCGAATATGAAGGCACCATCCCAGCACCTTAACACGCGCAACAGAACAACTGGGCCGATCCGGCGCCCACCAACCAACTACAACGTTTTCTATCGTTTTTGCCCGACTTATTTACCAGTATTCAGACGAAAACGAGAGGAGAATACCACACCATATCCAACACGTCGAACAAATAGTAAAATGATCTAAAAACCAAACTTTATTCTTATTTATCTACTATACAATACGAGCATAACAATTAAGAAATAAAACACAACACATAGTCCAAACATCCAACGTGAGAAAGGTGTAAACCAAAATATTCACATTAATTAAACAAACTCAAAGTGTCGGGTAAAAGCCTCCTCGGGCAACCAAGTTAGAAGAAACCAAACAGTTTAGGTGAAAACCTCCCCAGGCACCGTGTTCAAATTCAGATAAACTTTAAAGGAATTTAAAAGAGAAAGGATAAAGGACGCCATACACATTCACCTCGTCCCAGCCGGATCACCATCATTACCCTTGGGGGCTTACTTCCTCGCCACAGCCGCCATTTCCCCTATGCGGACTGCCACCTCAACAGCCTTATCCAACACCCCACCGCGTCTACATCAACATCTTTGACGGCCTCACTGTTCCCAACCTCCTCAACATCATTACGACTTGTGACTACCTCAGCAGGAACTCCCTCCTTTTTTGGATCAACGCCAACTTCCTCAGCTCCAACAAGAAGTGGGAAGTTAGAGCCGTAAGGGTTAATCATGTTGACTAAGTTCAATTCAGAAGCTTCACCAAGCTAATCACTCAAGTCGGATCCGGTCGACGATGCCATCCAATCCTTTTCCACGTTTAGCTCTTTGAAATCCAGCATTTCCAGCTCTTTGGTAAAGGCCACCTAATCTGCCTCATGATCC
Organism: Iberis pinnata; assembly: GCA_900406425.1. Lineage (NCBI taxonomy): Eukaryota > Viridiplantae > Streptophyta > Magnoliopsida > Brassicales > Brassicaceae > Iberis > Iberis pinnata. Next base: position 25,939 of record OVBE01000420.1, read on the forward strand.
TTCTTCTCCGATTCCAACATAGATTCCCACTGGAGTACAATGTTGATCAATTCCAAGTTCCCCTTTATTTGTTCCACCTGCACCAATTTCTCCTGATAGACATGCTCACATACAACTTTTGCTTTCACCATGTCCATCCTTCTTATAAACCTCTCGTTCAGTTCATTCTCCTTGTCTCTCACCTTTTGTGTGACATGATTACCTACCTCTTTGAGGACATGCGTCAACTCTTTGGCCATGCTCGCCACCTCATCCTTCAGCTTCTTTTTGGCTTTTTCGTAACAGGTCACCTCCTTGTTCATCCTTACAGCGTCCCTTCTCCTAAGGTTCTCAGGCTCGACGACCTTGGCTTTCAGCTTACCGTTCTTTTTAGTCAACACCTCAACCCTACCCAGAACAACTTTCAACTCTGAGATGGCTTTGTCGGCCCGAGCCTTCGCATCATCAACCAGCTCGACACCTGAATTCTTCTTCGCTCTCCCAAGTTTGTCTTCTAAGACTCCTACAAAGCGATTCACTAAAGTCGCGGTCTGCGCATAACAGAGAATGTTGGTTAACTCGAAGCATCAACTGAGATACATCACAAGTAGCATACATACACCCATACTTCAGCATGGGAACGAGCCCACTCAACGTACTCCTTTTTCACTAAAATCGACATGTGGTCATACACTTTGAGTCCACCTACTCGGAGCTTGGATATTAGTTCAGCACAGAGATCTCCCTCGTCAACAATAGGGGACTGGTGTGGCCAAGTGAAGCTGAAGGAGAAACCACCAAAATCATGAGCCCCAACTGGTGAAGACTCTTGCACCTGAGATTTCTTTTCAGTAGGAGCTTCCTAATAAGGCGAGCTAAGGTGAATCTGAGGTGGACAAGAAGCTTTCTCTCCTGAACTAACATTCTTTTCTCTATAGGACCCGCCACGCGACAAGTCAGGAACCTCAATTATATCAACATCCATTTGGTTACTTTCCTTAAGCACTTGTGTCTCATGCTCGCCTCCTGGATGAACTGAGCTAGGTACCCCTTTAGTGCCTCTGATCTTACGCGCCTCAAGGTAAGGTTTTGGGTTCTTCATTGCAGTAGGTTGATTCAAAGATGGGGAATCTGAATGATACCATCCGATAAATAAAAAATCCAAATCGAAAACAAGTTAACTCAATTTCTTTCTTGTGGATGATTCGGATAATGGCTCTAAATGAAGCTAGCTGCGAGAAACTCTTTCTCCGTCGAATGTACTCCAATCGTTTAGCCTGTTGAACTCCAGAAGGTCCCGATTCCTTGGATACTCCTCAGAGGGGTCCTTGACTTTAACCAGGTGTGGGACTGAAAAATAAACACAAAACAAATACATTAGAAAAGACAAGATCAAAGAGATAGAAATGGCAATCCAACGCCAAGACAGAGCAAATTAACGAAAGCAAGAAGGAATAAAATTAAAACTAGATCACATCGATCTCCCTGGTCCACCAGGACTGAAAATCACTAGGACCCTTGGTCCCGAAAGATAAATTGTTGATTTTTAGGAAGAAGTAGAATTTGTCCCAATCGGTCTCATCTTTAGGTGTCTTTCTGGTTACAAATCCCTGGTTGGGTTTGTTTGCAAGGTACCATACGCCGCCTTTTGGGCCTCTTTTAATATGGGTAACCTCCTCCAGCATATCACAACCCAACTCAAACCCATTTTCCCTTGCCTGCATTATAAAGAAAATGATATGTCGAATACCCTTAGGCATTACCTGGTTCAACGCCATTCCCCGACGACGCGTGTATCGGACTAGCAGCTCGGGAACTAGAAAACAGAACCCACAGTTCCAGAAGAAGATTTCATAGAAAATGACAAACCCATGCAGAGGGCATTCAAGAAATTGCCTAGGTTCAGGTATCAAGAACCTGATGTCATAAGGGAAATCAAATTGCTCCAAGATCAACGCTACAGACGCGACAGTCGACAGAGAGTCGGAGAAGGGCATGATCCTTGGGGCTATGACCGGCCTGGACCTCATGCTGGAAATCACATGGGTTCCATTACTAGCATTGGCTGTAGGATGCAACGAAGAGCTCCTACTCTGGGAGCGAAATGCGAGTTGTTTCAACATGATAAATAAGCCGATGAGGAATGGAAATTAGAAAAGAAAGAGAAGGGGTGAAGAAAACCTAGGAAGATCGAAAGAAGTCCGTGTAATGGAGATGGGAATTTGAGGAAAAAATTTGAAACCCTAATAGAAATTGGAGAGGTGAGACATAAAATAATTTTTACTTTATGACGACTTGGAGAAAGAGAGAGGTATGGCAGTTTAGTGTGAAGTGGTAGGCAGCGGTTTTTGTCACTTGAAGAGGAGAGATGCGAAAATAACTGCCTCAGGAGTGGGGCGTTACTTTTATAGGAGCAATGATGATCGGCCCCACCTACACTTTTGAATTTAGAATTTTAAAAAAGAAAATGAAATGATGACGATATAGATAAATCTGAATAAAATAAAGAATCTTGGGGACTGTTGGGATTTCCATCATCAACCTAGCTTTGAGATCGAAATCCACCTCTAAAAATTCGGTTGAAGCAATCCCAAGAGAAGATCAACCAAAATCCTAACATCCAGAAGGACAAAATTATCCAATGCTTAGCCAAAGGTCTGATTCTCAAATAAATAATGCCAGAATCGAGTAGTGCCAATTTCCCTTCTGGGAACGACATGCACGCGAACCTGCAAGTAAAAATTCTGCCGAGAGCTTATTACCTGGTCAATCGGAGGTCACCTAAGTTTCTAAGCTCGTAAGAAGACCTGAGCACTAATCTATTAGTGTCAGAACCCCCTCAGTGTAATCATGCCTTAGCTCGAATCACCCCAAAGGTCGACCTTGGACATAGTGAGCGCGAAAGGACTGATTGAGCAAACTGTCTACTTTAGTGTAGTAAAAGGATGACTAAATACCCACTATGTATTCAAACTGAGGTGGATATAAACACATCCCAACCACGTGATGACCAGATCCAAGTGGTTGCAAGTTTGAATGGATTCGCCGAGATAGTAAGAGAAAAGGAAGGGAAACCAACCAAGAATATCGGAACAACCCGAGCTGGATCAAGGCAATATAAAATGAAGGAGAAGGAAGAAGAAGAAGATCTTTTGGAAAATTATCTAAGTGTTCATATAATTCATACTATAAGTGTAATCGTCTCAAAGAAATTAGTCTATACAATCTCTCTTCAAATTTGTGTTGTGTTTTCTTTTTCTTATTAAACCAAAAATCATCAAACTCCTCATTAACAAAGAGCAAATTAGTTTTGTGGATCTAGATTCCACAGCAGAGTCTTCGATCCCTACAATTGAAGAAGAGATTTGGGAGTCCTGGGCTCTAATTCCTGTTTCTCCTATTTCGGAGGAAGTCGAGACAGCGACACATGATGACAAAGAAGCGGTGGACCAGGATCCGAACCTGCTTGGTGACAACTTCTCGATCTCAGGTTATTACCATTGTGACTCATGTGGACCATGAGTTTGTGTATAAAGGTAGTATGTTCCCTGTTTTGTTAATGGTTTTGACCAAGTGTGGCCGTTTTTAATTAAGTGGGATTGGCCATCGATGGCCTTTAATTCTTGTTGCCCTGCGGCTTTTGTAAATTATTCCATGTGAATATATGGTTAGTTATCGAGACAAGATTATGAGTTGTCACATCGTATCCCATTCTCTGGTTATCGCTACGTCCGTTTATCCGTTTCAGATGCGAGTTTTTCGAAGAATCTAATTTTTGGGTTTTGTAGACTTGCGAATGTAAGCGAAGAGACAAATTTAAGGATCTTGTATCAATTAGATACTATGTCTAGAGATGTTAGATACCAGTATACTTTGTTTACGGCATAACCTAGGTTTACTCTCGGTTTTAGGGTGTGCGGTGACTACCCCGTCTTACGTATCCTGTTTGTGGTTTTAACCTGGTTCCATCACAATATTGGAGTATGCGATAGGTTCGGGCTTATATGACACACATCTATTCGAAGACAATTTTCAAATCATTCGCAAGTGCTGACCAAAATTTTAGTTTTTATAGCGTTGTTATCTTTGTGTCTGATGTATGAGAACTGATCTTATGAAAAGTTAAGTGACTAGTTTGTCCGTCAGGCCTGTTGATGTTGGGGTCAAAAACGGTCGCGACTAAATTGATGTCTAAAAACTGTCACAAAAATATTAATCACACGATCTAAACATTAAACCGCAGTAGTCGAATCAACCTGATCAAAGTAACAAGACGTGTTACTTCTGAAAGACCATAAAGAATATGTTTCGAATGAATCAGACAACAATTGTAGAATCGCTAGGCGGTAATCTTTGCACTCTTTTGTCATTGGTCAGGAAGGTTTTTCCCCACCGGGTTTTCCTATCACTAAGGTTTTAACGAGGCAAGATGGTCCTCTTACGTCCGATGATGGATTAGCATACTTGAAATGAATGTATGAGGAATACAAGAAACCTCGACAGATGCACAATTGTTGGAAAAACGCTTTAATCCCGAGTATCATTTACGAATAGCACGAACCTTGCTCAAATACGAACAATCGAGACATTTTTGGATATACGAAACGAATCGAAGAATTCATCTTGCAACTGGCAAGGTGAATTCGCATATGAGATTCATCTCGCTAGTTGCAAGATGAATCGAAAAATTCATCTTGCAACCCGCGAGATGAATTCGTGTCTAAGATTCATCTTGCCAGTTGCGAGATGATTCAGAAAATTCATCTCACAACTAGCGAGATGAATTCATATAAGATATTCATCTCGCCAGTTGCAAGATGAATCGTAGAATTTATCTCACAACTGGTGAGATGAATTCGTATATGAGATTCATCTCTCCAGTTGCTAGATGAATCGGAGAATTCATCTCACAACTGGCGAGATGAATTCGTATCAAAGATTCATCTCGCCAGTTGCGAGATGAATCGGAGAATTCATTTCACAACTTGCAAGATGAATTCGTATTTGATATTCATCTTGCCAGTTGCGAGATTAATTGGAAAATTCATGTTTTGTCTCTTGTTTCGTATCATTCTAAGTTTCCGCTAAGTATTTACTAAGGAAATCATAAGACTTGTTCCTTTCGCTTGGTGACTTCCTGCGACACGCAAAGGAATCGCGAGATCGTTTGGTATTAGCTAGACATATGAAATGATAGCGGTTAACTTGAATATTGATATTATCCTGTTTACGACCTTTCTGCAAAAGTATCGATTGTTTCATTGCGCGAGAGCTCTTTATCTTGACAGGAGTCATGAAAACTGCCTAAGCCGTAAAATAGGCCAATGAGTCCTAAAACACGATTACGGCCCCCTTATAATTTTAGATGGGAAACAACCCCAAACGTGATGACAGCCGAAGCTTGTCTTGCAAGCAGAGGAGAAATGGAAGAAATCCAGAGGAGATCAAAGCCGAACGAGTCAGTCTATAGTTCAGTGAATCTTCCAAAGAATCGGATGAAGATGCGTATATATACCTTAGAAGGGTTATAGACCGTTCTAGTCGACAAAACCCCCATTCTGATAAGCCAATGACTGAGGAGAAGGAAAATATTTTCTAGGTTGAGCATGAAAAACAAGCCGAGGAGCAGGCTCGAATCATCCGTAACAAGCGCGACCGGCTCATGAGTCAACAAAAAATGATTCTGATGAGATTCGCGATCTATACGAATCCCTCTCCAAAAACATGGCGGAGATGCAAGCGTTGAAATTGCAAATCCATCATGCCCTCAGTGCGGCCCCAGATATTGATCGGCTCCTTGAAGAGGCACGAAGAACTTCATTCACAGCTCATATAACTAACGCCCGGATTTTAGATCCTGGAAAGATCAAAATCCCGATGTACGATGGCACCATCGATCCGAAAGCACATTTACCAACCTTTCAAATCGCAATGGCAAGGTCAAGATTAAAGGAAGGGGAAAAGGATGCAGGTTTCTGCCTTGTTTTCGTCGAACACCTCCATGGGGCAGCCCTCGAATGGTTCTCGTGACTGAAACGGAACTCCATCGCGAGCTTCTCCATCGCGAACAACTCCATTGCGAGCTTCCAACAGGTTTTCGCAGAATTCCTCAAACAATAGTCCATGTTCACTGATAGGGAACCTTCTGATGTCAATCTCTGGAGCCTCACTCAGAGAGAGGACAAATCTCTCCAAGATTTCAAGAATCGATTCAAGATCATAATGTCAAGAGTTAGCGGTATCACTAACAAAGTGGCCGTAAATGCGCTCTGCAAAACTCTTTGGTACAAATCCAAGTTTGGAATATGGTTAGCCCTCGAAAAACCGCGTATGATTCAGGACGCCCTACACAAAGCCACATATTTCATTAATATTGAAGAAGAAATGTGACTTCTATCGCAATAGCATAAGCCAGCAAAAGCATCCGCAAAGGATGCTCCCTAAGAGAAGAAGTCAAAAAAGAAAAACCCTCACAACGACAAGTACATCTATCACGAGGGAGAAAACCTACAGGGGGCGCATAACTTCGCGATCAATCCATCTTCCGTAGGAGGAAAAACGTCGGGTAATACCTAGACCCGAAACACCTCTTATGACGAGAATTCGTTCTGCGAGTTCCACCAGGCCAAGGGTCACTCCACAGAAAACTGCAAAGTTCTTGGAGAAAGATTGATAGAAAAATTACTCACAGGAGAAATATCATAAATTTCCAACGTAAACGATCTCCTCCGGAAAACCGGCCGCCTAGGCCAGAACAATAACCACCGGCAAACAATGCATCCCAAGGTCCTAGAATAGAAGGAAAGCGTAGAAGAGAACCCGAGGATAAAACCGGCAACACAAACCGCCGTTGAGTAAGCATGATAATCCAAGGATCGCAATATTGCTAGGATATTTTCTCTGCAATTAAGGCTTGTCATCGAAAGGCCTAAAATGAACGCTAACTGGCCCGATCATCTTCTCTTTACACCCTCCGACTCACCCAAAAACGTGATCACCTTTTATGAAAGCGAAACTGTCAGAATCGACATCCCTCACAGCGATCCTATTGTAATCGATCTTGTCATAAGAGATCTTGTACTTGCACGAATCCTCGTCGACACAGGAAGCACCGTAAACGTGATCTTCCGCGATACGCTTAAAAGGATGGGTATCAAGCTGTAAAAAATTATGCCCATGCCCAAAATGCTCACCGGATTCTCCGGTACGACTACTATGACTCTTGGATCGATTCAACTTCCCGTCATGGCAAAAGAAGTCACCAAAATCTTTGATTTTGCGGTAGTCGATCATCCTTCCATTTACAACACGATTTTCGGAACACCGTGGATAAACTCCATGAAAGTAGTCCTGTCGACTTACCACTTGGGCATCAAGTTTCTGACACCCCACAGAATCTTCGTAACCTGAGGATGTAAAAAAAAAGCAAGACTATGCTTCTTAACCGAGCATAAAGTAAGACGGGTCACAACAACACCAATGATCGAACCCAAACAAACAAAAACAACTCAGGCGTTGATCGAAACATTTCAGAACAACCTGACGAGCCACCAAGCTTAACTTCCCAGACCACACGGCGCCAACAACGCCCGAAAAAGTCATCGACGCAATTGTAGCCACTACGGCCAAAACGGACGACGCAACATCACCAAGCGAGTAAACTAACCCGCGACAGCCGAATGAACTACAAGACGAGTTGATCCCTGAAAAGGGTACGTAGACAACTCTTCGCAAGACAAGTGCAGTTTTCCCCCCTCTCCAAAAAGGGGGGGAGTGGGTGCGTATACGTATAGTCGTATACTCCCATATTTTCAAATATCCGCAATCATGTACTTGATATTTTTGAAGCTTTTCGGCAATAAGAAAAACGCATCTTTACTTAGACAATTTTTCCATTCTCTTCTGCCGCAAACATATTCGACACACCGCGGCTAAATACAGCAATCGACAATTCTCTTAAAAATGCCCACGTAAATAAGTTGAGGACATTTTATGGAACATATTTCGTAAAATTAAACTCGATAATATTTTGCGGAAAAAGTTTCGTAAAATTAAGCTCGACAACGTTTTTTGAAATAACTTTCGTAAAACTAAACTCTACAACATTTTACGAAACAACTTTCATGATATTAAACTGACAACATTTAAGGAAAAAACATTCGTTTAATTAAGCTCGACAACATTTTATGGAACAACTTTTGTAAAATTAAACTCGACAACATTTTATGAAACAACTTTCATGAAACTAAACTCGACAAACTTTTACAAAAAAAACTTTTGTAAAATTAAGCTCGATAAGATTTTGCGAAACAACTTTATCAAAATGAGCGACCATCTGCTCCTAGATCAAACTCGTTGGTTGGCCCCCGGCGGAAAAACTAGTCACCTATCCTTTTGCAAAATTGGTTCTCTCACATTCAACACTAGGATATACAGCACAATAAAGACCAAAATTTTATTTAGCACTTCCGAACAGTCTTCGGAGAGATACTCAGTTTCAAATTGATAAGGGTCTATCGCAGATTCCAACGTCAAAATGGAATCAAATTGAAATTGTAAACATGATACGTAAGCCGGATTAAGTCGCCGCACCCCTTAAAACCAAGATTAAACCTAGGTATTGCCCTAAACCTAGCACACCGGTCTCTAACATATCTACACATAGTATCAAAAACTTATACGAGATCCCTAAACTTGTCTCATCGCTCACACGCGCAAATCCACATAACTCGGAAAATTGATTTTCCGAAAAACTCGCACCCGAAACAAATAAGTTAAACATAACGACAAATCAGAGAACAGAATACAGATTGACTACTCGTAATTTTGTCTCGACAACTAAACCATAAATTTACACTACATCATACGGCCACCTACGTCCAATCCTGACAAATTGAAAACAGCCACACTCGGCCAAAATCATAACCTAAACAGGGATTATACTCCCTTTATACATAAACTTGCGCACCTCACGAGTCACACACGAAGAAGCTAGACCACCATATCCTCATCACCGTAAGTAGTGGTCCTGACTTCTTCCAAAATAGAGGAAACGGGAATCAGATAACCTGGAATCTTATACATCTTGGTGTTATACAAATATTTGGGATGTTCGGCACGCCACAAGGTATCCACAGAACCAAAATATGCACGATACTCTTTGAATGACTAGTACGCTTTCTTGAACTGATCGTTTAGCCCAGTCTAGTCGGGCACGACAAAGTCAAGTCGCCCACGACAAAGTCTGGTAGCCCATGACGAAACCTGGTCATCCATGATGAATTTTGGTCGCCAACAACAAAGTCTAGTCACCCACAACAAAGTCTGGTCATCCACAATGAAGTCTGACCGTCCATGACAAAGTCCGGTCACCCAAGAGAAATTTTGGTTGCCCATAATGAAGTCTGGTAACCCACGATGAAGTCTTGTCTCCCACGACAAAATCTGGTCGCCCACGATGAAGTCTTGTCGCCCACGATGAAGTCTAGTCTCCCACGACAAAATCTTGTCTCCCACGTTGTTGTCTAGTCGCTTACGATAAATTCTAGTTGCCCATGACAAAGTCTGGTCGCCCACGACAAAGTCTGACCACCCACAACGAAGTCTGGTCACCCAAAACAAAGTTTGGTCACCCACAACAAAGTTTGATCTCCACAATTAAGTCTGGTAACCCACGATGACGAAGTCTAGTATCCCATGACGAGCTTTGATCTCCAGTTGTGCAGTTTGGTTGCCCAAGATGAAGTCTGGTCGCTCACGATGATGTCTTGCTGTCCACGATGAAGTATGGTCACCCACGATGAAATCTGGCCATCCACGATAAAGTCTAATCGCTGACAACAAAGTCTGGTCGCTCACAATGAAGTTTGACCTCCCACGATGAAGTATACTCGCCAGCGATAAAGCTTCAGACTTTTAAGCCATCGATTCCACCTAATTACTTAAATAATACCTCGCAATAACACTTTAACAATTCTTACGAGCTGGGGGGATAACTGTTTGGGTCAAAAAAGGTCACGACGAAATCGATGTCTAAACACCATCACGAAAATATTAATCACACGATCCGAACATTAAACCGCACTAGTCGAATCAACCCAGTCAAAGTAACAAGCCATGATACTTCTGAAAGACCATAAAGAATATGTTTCAGAAGAATCGGAAAACAATCATAAAATCACTAAACAATCGTCTCTGCACTCTTATAAGATTCACCTCGCCAGTTGCAAGATGAATCAAAAAATTCATCCCGCAACTTGCGAGATGAATTCGTGTCTAAGATTCATCTTGCCAGTTGCGAGATGATTCGGAAAATTTATCTCGCAACTGGCGAGATGAATTCGTATAAGAGATTTATCTCGCCAGTTGCAAGATGAATCAGAGTATTCATCTCACAACTGGCGAGATGAATTAGTAGATTCATCTCCCTAATTGCGAGATGAATCGGAGAATTCATCTCACCATTGGTGAGATAAATTCGTATCAAAGATTCATCTTGCTAGTTGTGAGATGAATCGGAGACTTCATTTCACAGTTGGCAAGATGAATTCGTATATGAGATTCATCTTGCTAGTTGCAAGATGTAATAAATAATTTATATTGCGTCTCTTGTTTCGTATCATTCTAAGTCTTCGTTGAAGTTTTACTAAAGAAATTGTAAAACCCGTTCCTTTCGTATGGTGACTTCCTGCGACACGCAAAGTAATCGAGAGATCGTTTCGTATTATCTAGACATGTGAAAGATAGGGGTTAACTTGAATATTGACATTATCTCGCTTACGACCTTTCCGAAAAAGCATCGGTGGTATCATTGCGCAAGAGTTCTTTTTCTCGACAGGAGTCGTGAAAATTTCCTAAACAGTAAAACGGCCCAATGAGGCCCAAAGCAAGATTACGGCCCACTTAGAATTCTAGATGGGAAATAAGCCCGAACGTGATGACAGCCGAAGGTTGTCTTGCAAGTAGAGGAGAAATGGAAGAAATCCAAAAAGGGAATTTTATTAGGGTTTTAGAATTTTATTCAATTCTTAGAGAGCTGCGAGTCAATTAGGTTGTTCATAGTTTATGGTGTTAGTTCTAGGGTATTTACCGATTGCTCTTACGGCTGGAACTACTGCCTGATTGTAAAATTTTTACGAGAATCAGAATATGAAACCTCTGTTCCCCCATTTTGTATTCGTTAATTTCTTACTCTTTCATTTGTTTTCGTAATCTGATTTTGTCACGTTTCACTTACAGAAATCTGGGATCTTTGGAAAGTTAGAGTTTACCTTGATTTTCCATAACTAACGAAAATCAAAATTGCAAATTTCGGTTCCCATAGTCAACAAATTCGATATGAGAGCAAGTCGTTTCTCGTTTTTATAGTCTGTGGTGATTGTATTCGTTCAAGTTTGGAAGTTTATTTTAAGGAGTTCATGACGTCTCGCTCTTTCTAAAAGTTCTTTTTCCGCTTGGAGGTTTTACATTTGGAACGTGTTTGAGAGATGTTTCAGCGATTCATTGAAGGGCATGTTTTTCCATGTGAAGCTTAGTTGAATTTTGTTAAGGGATGTTGTTCGTATGATTCCAGTTTCTAGGTTATACGATGATTTTTGTTGTTACTTGGGTCTTTTAAATCTAATATGTTAGTGACGTAAGAAGATAGCAGATTTTATAAGTACAGATGCGTTTTTATTATTGCGGAAAAGTTTCAAAATTTTCTAGTACATGAACGTAGATATTTTGAAATATGGGAGTATACGATTATACATATAAACACCCACTCCCCCCTTTTCCGAGAGGGGGAAGTCTGTACTTTTCTTTCGAAAAGTTTCCTACGTACCCTTTTCAGGGATCAAGCCGTCTCGTAATTCAGTTTATTGTTGTGAGTGATTTACTCACTTGGCTATGTTGTGCCGTCCGTTTTAGCTATGGTGGCTATAGTTGTGTCAAAGAATTTTTCTGGTGTTGGTTGCACCTTTTTGTCTGGGATGTTGGGCTCGGAGGCTTGATCTCCTTCCTTATGTTGAGCCATTTCCCGAGTTGACGAATCTGGTTTATCTTTTCCCCAAGCGTTTTTGGTCAACGGCTGAGTTGTCTTTGCATGTTTGGATCCTACCGTGGGTGTGCTTGTGACCCGTCTTAGTTTATGCTCAGTTAGGAAGCAGAGTCACGACTGTTATTGGCATCCCCATATTATGGATATTCCGTTGGGGGTTGGGAATTTTATGCCCAAGTGATAGGTCGACAAGACTGCCTTCTGGGAATTTATCCAAGGCGTTCCTATGATCACGTTATAGATGGAAATATGGTCGACTACTGCAAAATTGATGATTAATCGTGACTTCTTTGGCCCATTGATGGTTGACGTTTTTGCCTTTGTCTTCCGACCCTCTTCCGCGTTTTCCTTCTATTCGAGTAACCTAAGGTGCGTTTCTGCCTGGCAGCCGCACCTTAGGTTACTCGAACAGAAGGTGTTTTTTTCGTAAGAGACGTTTCGAGTCCAGGTGTTGCCCGACGTCCTTCCCTGTTTGGACGACGGATTTATGGCATAGTTATATGCGTTTTGAAGGTCTTCTACCTCGTGATGGACGATTTGTCGTTACAAGGTTTTTCTTTTTTGACTTCTGCTCCGAGGGAGTGTCTTTTCCGGATGCCTTTGCCGACTTATGTGACATAAATTTCATCTCTTCTTCGATGAATGATAAAGTCCATGGCGTTATGAAGAGAATCATGAATCGAACGCGGTTTTCGAGGGTTGTCCACTTCCAGAATTTTGATTTATGCTAGAGGGTTTTTTGAAGCATGTGGGAACAGAATTTCGCACTGTCGATTTCCGTAGTTAAGGAAAATCATAGAGAATCCTAATTTTCAAGAGATCTCGGATTTCTGTGAGTCAAACGGAATAAGATCATGATACAAAAGAAAGCGATAAAAACACGAATTTAAGAATATGAAAGAGGGAAAAAGAAGTCTTATTCGAATATGCGTATGAATGCGTTACAATAGATGATAAGCCTCGGCCACGTGAGCTTTTGGCGAGTTCAATAGTACCAAAACCCAAGACTAGTAAACCTAATCAAGTCGCAGCTCCGTAACAAATACGGAAACATAGTCTAAAGCCTTAGTATTTTGGTGTAAAGAATTCAACGTGTCCCTGCTCTTCCTCTTCATCTCTCTTATATAGGCGTCTGGGTCGGTCTGTCTTCCTTTTTCGACTTCCGTTCTTCCGTGGAAATTCGAAAAGTGATCCCAGTTCATGTGGCGGGGTTCCTTTCTTTCCAGGAGGAGATTTCTTGCCATGAAGTCGACACAGAATGTCCTGCCTCTGCTGTTCTGATGGGATCTTCGACATCGACCGTAACATTGATTTTGGAGTCAAAAGCGGCCACGAAAAAAAATTAATGATTAAAAAACATTAGTCAAATCATCAATCCTGATCAACAGAATATACAAACCAAATCGTCAATACTTGCAGAAGACCATAGACGATACGTTTCGGAAGAATCAAACAACAATAGTAAAATCACTAAACGATCGACTCTGTAGTCTTTTGTCCTTAGTCGGGAAGGTTTTTTGCCACTGGGTTTTCCTAACACTAAGGTTTAAACTAGGCAAGATGGTCTGCTTACGTCCGCTTTTGAACTGGCATACTCGAAGTGAATGTCCAAGGAATACAAAAACCTCAACAAATACGCCATCTTTGAACAAACGCTTTTTTCTTGAGTATCGTTTACGGATAGCACGAAATCATGTTCAAGTACGAATATTTGATACGCTTTTAGATGCACTTTTATTTCGCCAGTTGGTGAGCCGAATAAGAGAGCATTCATCATGCCAAATGGCGAGATGAATTCGAACAAGCATTCATCACGCCAGTTGGTGAGATTAATCGGAGAAATTCATTTCGCCAAATGGCAAGATAAATATGAACAAGCATTCATCTCGCCAGTTGGTAAGATGAATTGGAGAAATTTATCTCGCCAATTGGCGAGCTTAATTAGAACAAGAATTCATCTCGCCAGTTCTTAGTTCTAGGATATCTGGTCGACAGATCTTATGGCCGAGGCTATCACCCGATTGTAACACGTTCATGAGATTCGAACTAAGATTTCTTTCTACCTTTCCATACTTTTAATTTTTTATTCCCATTTTATTGTTATGGCGTTATGATTTTTTCCGCGTTTGACTCACATAAAAATTCAGGATCTATGGAAAGTTAGTGTTCTCTATGATTTTCCGTAACTACCCGAAATCGACAGTGTGAATTTTGGTTATCATATTGGCCGTCATGCTGGAGTCAACGCCCTTTTCCTGGTCCATCTAGATGAGGGAGCAATTTAGTAAACAGCCTCTTTGATGACCCCAATCTCTGTCGGAGATTTAGAGCATGGAACCGATTCGATGCCCCCCTCCTCCTCCCGTCAAACGGGAGATCATCCTGGGGCTACTCACTCCTGGAGCTGCTTCTATTGCTTCTCCCGGGGGACGCAAGAGGCCTTGTCCTACTTTTGGTGCAGCCGGAAAGAGAAAGTGCACAAAAGGGGCAGAGGCTGGATCCTCGCCGCCAGGAGTTTCAGGCTTGCGTACTATCACGGCATCGCACCAAGGTTCGTATGACAACTCTTTGAGTATTCCATCTATTATTTTCTCATCCCTTTTTGATTTTGTGCAACTTGTATCTTTGATTGATGAGATATTTAGCGATTACAGATCGGAGATAGAACGTCTTACGACAAGGATTGCAAAGTCGGAGGAAAAATTGTCGCGTTTGGAGGCGAAGCTGGGAGTAAATAAGGTCACACATGCCTCGGAGGTGTCAACAATAGATCATAGAATCCACAATCTATCACCCCCCCCCCAAACTTGTTCAATTTGTAACTCAAGAACCCTAATTCTCAAAATTTGACAAATTCAATGAACTGAGGCTCAATAACTCAAGGAAACAACAATGCACCTGAAACCCAATACTTTTCTAAGGAAAAGAAACAATAATCAAACATAAAACTTGAGAAAATTCAGTTTTTGTTTTTGGATGAATAGTAACTTGCAAAATTCATAAATTTAGGGGCATACCTTGGCTTGAAAAATGGGAATGAAGGAGGAACTAGTATAATGATCCATAAAAATTCGAGGGAGAAATCAAACTTTTGAAAGAAGTTCAATGCAAAACTTGAAGTGATTTTAAAAGAAAGGAAAAATGGACTAGAAAGGGTTTAAAATAGGGTCAAAGTCCTCAAAATTGGGTTAAAACCAGTTTGAAATCAGGTAAAATCGCAAAATTTGGAAATTTTACCTCATACCGGTTTGTTGCAAACCGGTGCACTAAACCGGTATGTGAAAATTTGTTCATACCGGTTTGCACAAACTGGTACGTTTAACCGCATTTGATCTCTAGAAAAATGCACATCTTCATACCGGTTTGTTGCAACTCAGTGCAACAAACTAGTATGACCAGTTTTGCTCTTTAATGTCCTTCAAATCTGCAAAATACAACACTCAAAGAACTTCAAAAGGAAATATACCCAAAGTGATATCAAAACAAAGGTAAAAACTAAATAAAAGACTCAAATTGAAAGGATATGTACAAAGGATAACATGAGATTTCCTCTCAAGTGGGCTTGTTTAAAGTCTCTATGCTTGGCTTTCGTTTTTGAATCAAACTTGGTTGGGATCTGGAGGAAGCTTAGATCCTCCTTTATCAACTAACTCCAATGACAATCTTCTTCGATATCTTGATCCCTTATTCTCATTCTTGATACTAGTCTTACCATTTCTAGTTTCATCTAGGCATTCAACAAAAATTGTGTCGCTTGTCTTCACCCAATAGCTTTGTCCATCGATTGTGGGTTTCTTCAGGGTTCCTTTGATGTCATACCGTTGAATGCAGTTTTTACCGATATGGAGATTGATCATTCCTTTCTTGACCTCGATCTTGGCTCCAATTTTGGCTAAGAGAGGCCTTCCTAAAATAAGGGGGGTCCTTTGGTTCTTTTTTCACTTCAATGACTACAAAGTCAATGAGCACCTTTGCATCCCCTATCTTCATCGAAACATCTTCTTGTACTCCAACCGGAGTTTTCACGGACCTATCCGCAAGCACCAAGGAGATTCCAAATGGTTTGAAGGATGTATGCCCAATATTTTTTGCAACCGATAGTGGCATAAGATTCACACTTGCTCCAATGTCACATAAGCTCTTTTCAAATTCAAGAGGTCCCAAAGTGCAAGGGAGAGTAAAACTTTCCGGATCTCCAAGCTTTTTAGGAGTTGCTTCCCCTGGGTTTTTATTCTTTGCATCAAGCTCATGTGTAAGCTTCATCATTCCTTCCAAAGTCTTCAGCTTCTTTTTGATTTCATCCTTCAAGAACTTTCTATTTTAAGGGTTTGCCAAGAATTCTTCAATGTTTGGCATTCCTTTTCCCACCTCCTTCATGTTCTCTTCATATTGAGCCCTATACTTTTCAATCAATTCTTTCCTGAACCTTCCTGGAAATGGAAGTTTTGGCTCATAAGGTGGAGGTTCAAACACCAGTGCCTTGAATGTAGAATCCTTCTTCTCATTTGAAGCATTTTGCTTTCCCTTTAGCATTCTCAACCATTTCTTTTGTCTCTTAAGTGTTCTCTTTGGAGTTAATCTCATTCTCAATGGGAATAATCACCCTCCCAACTTGGTTCTCATTGTCCTCAAGGAGAATATGGGATGGTAACTCATGATTAATCCTTAGAGAGATAGCATTCACATACTCTGTGTGGTTTAAAATCCTGAATCGGCAACAGCGCCAATTTGATAAACAAGAATTTGCTAACTCATTGTCTAAGCAAATGTCTTAAACCTATTTATGTCATTGTAGCATTTAAGATGTCAGTCTAATTCAGAGATGCAATCAACACAATATAACCGAGGAGAATCATATTTAGTCTAAGCCATTAAGATTGATTGGTTTTAGAACTCTTAATTATGCAAAATTCCAAAAGTCAACAAAAGTCAACAGTAATTAAGCAAGTCAATAGAAATTTAAAACCTGAAATTAAAAATAAAAGGCTAAGCAAATGGCCAAAGGTTATTGACTCGGGTGATTGATCGACTTCATATGATATCATATACTATCATTCAATGCTAATCTTTGGCCTATGATTCCCCTAAATAGACTAATTCACTCTCATGAAACTAATCCTTTTCCTAATCATGCAATTAAAACAATATCTTGGATAATTACACAATTATGAAACATTAAGTTCTAATCCATCTTAAACCACTAAACTAACTAGGTAAATCTCTTGGCTAGGTCTCATTTAGCAAACAATAGTTAGTTGAAGAATTTCATCGAACATCTTTCGGGCAAAATTTTCCCTATGATCTAAACTTGAGTGATCAAATCAAATCTAGCCTTAAGAACACCTATTGAGTGAAGATCTAAACTATATAAGTCATAAACATCACATTCCATCTCCTAATCACACTAATCTACCTAACCCATTTTCTCAAAAGGAACTACTCACTAATCATTGAGAAAACACAAAATCTAAGGTTAGATATGTGTTGAATCATGATTAGAAGTATAATTGAGAAGAAAAGAAGAAGATTTGATAAAGATAAAAGAAATCAAAGTGAAAATTGAAACTAAAATAAGCATAAGATTCAAAGAGTAATTACAAAGTTCTTAAGAAAAGCAAAAGATTAAAGATAAGATAAAGCATAAGTTCTCCTAAAATTAGGTCTAAAAGTTTATATAGTATCCTAATATAGGAATGGGTTTGACCCAAAACAAATGGGTTTGACCCAAAACAAATGGGTCAACCAAAATAAAAATGTTTTTTGTCTTGAGAAGGTAAGAGAAAATGTTGAATTTTTTACTCATACCGGTTTGGTGCAAACCGGTATGAGCAATCGACCAGTTGTACCGGTTTGTAAAAACCGGAGCAACTAAACGTGTCAGGATCTCTGGTTTTCTGAAGAGTTGATACTAGTTTGGTGCAAACCGGTGCACTAAACCAGTACAGTCTTCAAACTTCTCTTCTTCTTTTATACTGGTTTGTTTCCCCTGGTGCATCAAACCGGTATAGCTTAGCATCATCCTTTTTGCATCTTTTTGAGCTCCTTATTAGTCCTTTTTCATATGTTTTGATCCCCATTCAGCTCCACACTTCTTGAACACAAGAAATATACAGTATTATGCAAAATACGACCTATCTAGACCTAAATGGAAGCTAAACAAACTAAAATAGAATAAAAATAAATGCTAAAAAGTATAACTCCCAAAAATTTATGATTTGTTTGTCCTCAAGCAAAAGCAAAATACAAGTAAGAAAGAGAGGTTTGAAGGTGGAAGCTTCAGAACCAAAGGTTCAAGTTAAAGTGTAATGAACTAGCATCTTAAACATGATACATAATCAATCCCAAACTAGTATCACAATTCATCAAATCATTCATGCATTTTTGCTATGTGTTATATTACTAAAAGCAAGCGATCCACTTGTCTAGTCCAAGCATTCTCGTAGTTCAGTTTATTCCGCGAGTTAGATTACTCGCTTGGCGATGTTGCGTTGTCCGTTTTAGCTACGGCGGCTACTGTTGGGTCGACGTCTTTTTGGGTGTTGTTTGCGCTGTTTCGTTTGGGATGTTGGGCTCGGAGGCTTGGTTGGCTTCCTTAGATTGAGTCTTTTCTGGAGTTGACAAATCTGGTTCATGTTTTTCCAAAGCGCTGTCAGGTTTTTCCGAAACGTTTTTGGTCGATGCATGAGTTGTCTTCGTTCGTTTGGGTTCGATCACTGGTGTCGTTGTGACCTGTCTTAGTTTATGCTCAGCTAAGAAGTAGAGTCTTGCTTTTTTCACATCTCCAAATTGCGGATATTCCGTGGGGCGTCGAGAATTTGATGCCTAAGTGGTAAGTCGACAGAACTGCCTTCATGGAATTTATCCAAGGTGTTCCGACAATCGCGTTGTAAATGGCAGGATGGTCGACTACCGCAAAATCAACGATTTTTGTGCCTTCCTTTGCCATGACGGGGAGTTAAATTGATTCGAGAGTTATGGTCTTCATGCCGGAGAATCCGGTGGGTGTTTTGGGTGTGGGTGTGATTTTGGACATCTTGATGCCCATCTTGTTTAGCGTGTCGTGGAAGATCACGTTTATGGTTCTTCTTGTGTTGATGAGGATCATTGCAACCACGAGGTCCCTAATGACGTGGTCATTCACAAGGGGATCATTGTGAGGGTGTCGATTCCGACCGTTTCCCTTTCCTCAAAGGTAATGGCATTACTCGGCGATTCAGAAGACATGAAAAGAAGGTGATCGGTCCAGTTGGCACTCGTTATAGTCTTTCGATGATAAGCTTTGATGGTAGAAAAGCTATCCTGACAGTATTGCAATCCTTCAATAATCATGTTTACTGAGCGGCGATTGACTTTGCCGATTATCCTCAGGCTCTCTTCTGCGCTTCCCTCCATTCGGGGGCCTTGGGATGCGTTGTTTCACGGTGGTGCCTGTTCTGAGGAGATCGTTTATGCTAGAAATCCCTGACATTTTTCCTGCGAGTAGCTTTGCCATCAATCTCGCTCCAAGGACTTTGCAGTTTACCATGGTATGACCCTTCGTTTGGTAAAATTCGCAAAACAAATTCTCTTCATAAGAGGTGTTTCGGGTTTAGGTGTTGTCTGAGGTTTTTCCTCTTCCGCACAACTGGTTTATAGCATTGTTATGCGCTCCCAGAAGGTCCTCTCCTTTGTGATGGACGTATTTGTCGTTCCGATGGTTTTTCTTTTTTGATTTATGTTCAAAGGGACCATCTTTTGCGAACACCTTTATCGGCTTATGCTTTTGTGCCATAAGTCTCATCTCTTCTTCGATGTTGATAAAATATGTGGCTTTCTGCAAGGCATCCTGAATCGTACGCGGTTTATCGAGGGCTATCCATTTCTTGAATTTGGATTTGTACCAGGGATTTTGCGGAGCGAATCTACGACCACTTTGTCGCTGTTGTTGCTAACTCTTGACATTATGATATCAGAGAGATTCGTCTTCTTTTTTAGCGAGGCTCCAAAGATCGACATCGGAAGTCTCCCTATCCATGAACATGGAGTATTTCTTGAGGAATTCTGAGGAAAGTTGTTTGAAACTTGTGATGGAGTTCCGTTTCAGTCGAGAGAACTATTCAAGAGCTGCCCCATGGAGATGTTCGACGAACATAAGGCAGAAGCCTGTGTCTTTTTCGTCTTCCCTTAGTTTCAACCTTGCCATCATAATATGAAAGGTTTGTAAGTGTAATTTCGGATCTATGGTACCATCGCATCAGTGTTTATTACGGATGATTCAAGCTTGTTCCTCGACCTGTTTCTTCTGCTACCCCCATAAGACATTTTCTTCTTCCTTGGTCATGGGCTTATCAAATTGGGGATTTTTTGTAGTCGAACGGTCCATCCGATCCTTCAGACGATTCACTGAGCTCCAGATCGGCTCGTTCGGTTTTGTTATTTTTAGTTTCTTCACCGAGAGGTGGAATTTTGCTTTTTAATGTCGCATCAGGAATTACTTCGTCGAGATTTTCTTTTGGTGGCTCCTTCTATGTGCTTTGCGTCTTTTCATGTGGGGTCGCGAAATAAAGTTTTCTCCCGCAGAGCTTAGTAGTTTCGCGCAGGAGGATGGCTCTGGTTCTTGCAGTTAGGGTTTCCACTTGTTTCATGAGAGATCTTGTCAGTTTATCTTGTTCTTCAGACTTCTTTTTGTGAGTCGAGAACATCTTCTTAATCTTCTCAAACGCTGCAGTGTTTGCGTTCGCGTTGACTGTGTTGACGTTCGTTGGTGGAGCCTGCTAAACGTTTTCGTGTGGTGGACGACCATCACGAGCTGGTTAGTCGTGTTGAGTTTCAGTATTCATGTTCCTGAACTGGTTGTTTGACGAGAAAGAAATCACTTGTCCCCTCCTTTTAGGGCCAAACTGTGGGAACCAAAATTTGCACTGTCGATTGCCATTAGTTACGGAAAATTAGAGCGTACTCTAACTTTCCAGAGATTCCAGATTTCTGAGTCAAAATGCCGAAAGATCAGAACACAAAAATGGTAAAATAAGAGTGTAAATTCAAGAACAAAAAAGGGGCAAAAGTGTTCTTATTTCGAATCTTCATATGAGTGCCTTACAACAGGTGATAAGCCCTGACTACGTAAGTTGTTGGCAAATTCCGTAGTACGAACACCTAAGACTAGTAATCCTAATTGAGTCGCAGCTCGCTAACAAATGCGGAAAATATTCTAAGGCTCTAAGTTTTCTTCTCTGGAGAATTCAAAGTGTCTTGTCTCTTCTTCCTCATCTCTATTAGATAGGCTTCCGGGTTGGTGTGTATTCCTTTTCGGTCTCCGATCCTTCTGCGGAAATCTTCCTTTTCTTTTCTGGAAACATTCCTTTTCTGCATTCCTTCCATTTCTTTATGTCTTTGCAGAAAAATTTGTGACCATTATCGTACTTGTGTTGAATTCTGATCTAGAATTGCAAGGGGGCCGTTTATCGTGTTTTTGGCCTCATCGAGCCGTTATGTAGATTAGGAAATTTTAAGATTCCTATTGGAGAATTGGTCTTTCGTATGACGATGCGATACAGATTTCGCGATAAGTTAGTCGTTACCGCTTCGTATGATTAAATGGCATGAATGCATTCGGAAAATTGTTCAGGAGAATGATACTTTTGATCATATGGTCGATATAATCATCGGTGTTTTAAGTTAGCCTTCATCGTTTTATATGATTGAAACTTGTACGAAAGGATTTCTCGATTCTTCTAAAAATCGTAAAGAATAATCGTATAACCGTGGTTTTCAATATAACCGATTACACGATGACCTCGAAATTTATATGGAGAGAATAAATTTTACGATTTTGGTCGGAGAATTCCAAGGGAACCTTGGAATTTGCGAGATTCAGCTCACCAGTTGGCGAGTTGGATTTGTTAGCTGAATGTGTGACGTTCATCTCGCCAACTGGCGAGCTGATTGTGCGTTTACCATTCATGTTTTCATATGTCTTGTAAATAATGCTCGGAGCCTGCAACATTTATCAAAAAGTTTTGGCTTGCTTATCGTTGTTCCGATATGTATTCTTCGCGATCTTTAGCTTCCCACGAACGTTCGCCATAGACGAACCATCATGCCTCGTTAAAACCTTAGTGATAGGAAAATCAGATGGGACAAAACCTTCTCGACTAAGGACAAAAGAGTAAAGAGGTGCTAGCTTAATTGTTCGATGATCGTTGTGTGTTTCCTTCAAAACGTATTTCTATGTTTAATATGTTCCGTTGATTGGGATTGTAGCAACTTGATGAGGCATTAGTTTCGTCATGACCGTTTTGACCCCAATAGACATACGCAGATTATCTCACCTCGTTAAAACCTTAGTGATAGGAAAACCCGGTGGGAAAAACCTTCTTGACTAAGGAAAAAAGAGTAAGGAGATAATCGTTTAGCGCTATTGAAAGATTGTTATCCGATTCTTCTGAAACGTATCCTTTGAGATCTTCCGGAAGTATCACAGTTGGGTTAGAATTATCAGGATGATACGAGTATTGTTGTTTGATGTTTGGATCGTGTGAATAATATTTCAATGATGGTTTTTAGACATCGATTTAGTCGTGACCATTTTTGACACCAACAGTGAACGTGGAAAACGTTTTGAGTTCAGGAGAAGCTTTCATATGATTTTTGTGTCTAGTTTGTATGATGTTACTTAGGGGTTTTTTGAGTAGAGTTGAGTATGTTTGTGAGTTGTAAGAAGATACACAAAATTTCTACGTAAGAATGCGTTTTTCTTATTTCGGATAAGTTTCAAAAAAATCGAGTACATGAGCGCAGATATTTTTATGAGTATACGAGTATATATATACCTATTCACTCCCCCCTCTTTTCGAGAAGGGGACAACGTACCCATTTCAGGGACCAAGCAGTCTCGTAGTTCAGTTTGTTATGGTGTTGTTGCTTAGTGATAATATTTTTTGAGGTGGATCCCTTTCCAGGTTCTTGAAATCTTGACATTCTGCGTTGTAACAATTTCGTATGCGCCCAGTCAGACTACCTTTGTGATTTTGTATAGTCGTTTCCAGTTTTCCCAAATTTTGTTCTGCGGTGTTTTAGAAGACTTTGCCTAGAACTAGGTCGCCTTCCTTGAACCTACAACTTCGTATATTTGAGTTATAGTATTTTTCGGCCGCTTTTTAGTAATTTTGGATTCATATGAGGAAGTGATCTCGGCACTCGTTGATGAGGTCAAGATTATCTAGCAGCATTAAATTATTCGTTTTTTCTTGTTCTGGGAGCAGTTGTATGTGTATTCCTGGGAATTTGACTTCCGCGTGGATTATGCATTTTGATCCATATACGAGAACATAAGGAGTTTCTCATGTTTCTCTTCTCGGAGTTGTTTTGTGAAACCAAAGGAGTCCCTCGAGTTCTTCGGCCCATCGACCTTTCTTTGCGTCCCGGCCTTTCTTCAGCCCGTCTAGGATGGTCTTGATGATAGTTTCCGCTTTGTCGTTGCCTTGCGGGTATCTAGGAGTGGATTTAGATAATTGTATCCTCCACTTTTTGGAAAGCGCCTCGAATCTCATAGAAGCCGACTTGGTAGAGTGGTCCAAACATGGCCGCAAAGCTGTTTCTACTTATGTCAAAACAAGCTTAATACTTAAGCAAAATCTGGTTCTTCTGTTTTTAGTAACATCATGTGCTTCACACGTGACTCCCACTTAAACCGAGTTGGGCTTCAATTGGGCTTGGCTCACACTTAATCCGAATTATCCAGATCCACGGAAGATTAGTAGTGATGAAAATTGTGTATACATTGTTCATATATAACTTGAGTACAATACTATGATGTTTATGTAAATATTAGTATAATATGTAACTTTAAAGGTAATCTAAAACGATAACAGTACTATGATGTTTATGTAAATAAATTTCATGGAAAATAATTATCACTGTAGAAGAAGCCCAAAAGATTATTTAAAATATTAGTATGTATACGAAAATAAAAACAAGTTTTGAAGATCAATTTTTCGTTTTGAAAATCAATTTATTTGGTTCAAAATTTTTAAATCAGGATAACACATTATTTTTTTATTTATTTAATTATTGACAGAAATATGTTTATTTTTATTAACAGTGACGCGTGGTTTGTGTTTCCCTCGCAACCCAAGATAAACCCTAATCCATATACAAAAGGGTAAACCCTAGTGTTGCGCCGTTTCAACATTACACATAAATATATTATTAAAATAAAGGAAAATCAAATAAATATTGACGTCAGATACGTCACACACATTAAATGTCACGAAAGACGAAACGATGTTTAATAACCATATTATATATAAACACGAAACAATGTATAAACAATCCGTCATATTCTTATTATCTCTAGTTTTAAAAATAAAACTCAAAAAGATGAATCGCATCCCAGAAGATGTAGAAAAAGATCCAGCAACTCTCATACGGTTTCCAATCACAAAAAGGTATAAAACTATGCTGAAACTTATGAGGATTCAGCTACAATGTTTGGAAGATTTCCGTGAAACCGAAGTTCGAGCAAAGGAGGTCGACGCGAAGATCTCCATGTTAGAGAAGATAAGAAACTCTCCGAACTTCAATTTGGAAGCGAAGCTAGAGAGTTTGAGAAAAGAAAAAGAATACACCGATAACGAATTCAGCCACACCCACCGCTTCGAAGTATACTACAAAGCATCCGGTATTAGATTTTTAGGTTAAATGCATTTAGATTTTCGTTTTTTTGTTTTAAAAAGGTTTATATTTAGTTTTTTGTTTTTTTGTTTTTTTTTGTTTTTTTGCTGTGTGATTTATTTTTTATGTTTATGATTTTTAGTTTTTTTAAAGTAATTCATGTTTAGTTGTATTTTTTATTATAAGTAACTTTCTACACATATATATATATATATATATATATATATATTGTTAACAGTATTATAAGTCAAGTTATCATTTGCGCAATTTACATAGAAGCAAATTAAAAATACATNTTTGCGCAATTTACATAGAAGCAAATTAAAAATACATTAAAAAAAAAATTAGTAACATACATAATTATATTTAAATTATATAGAATTTGGAACTTAATAGTTTAATCAAATAGTTTTAAAAAAAACATACACAAAAAGTAAACATTCATCAATGAATAACAACTAACAAAAACAAACAACACAGAAAAAATCAAAATGACAAAACGACCACCACCGATCATCTCCTGAAACACGCAAATTTCATCTCCATCTTCCATCATTACCTGTAAATAAAAAGGTGATTTATTAATTTATAGTTAAACTTAATATTATATTAATTAAAGGTTAAGAGTACAAACC